>CM033641.1:266318538-266397211 GCA_019512145.1 Engystomops pustulosus | reverse complement strand
GAGAAAAGCGCCACCAACATCTCCCAAGCCATCTCTGGTAACACCAGCGGATAACGTGATCGCGAATCTGGGAACATGGACCCAGAAATCATATGCGCATACGCTGGCTGGAAGACAGACACCCAGGAGAAAAGCTTAGGCACAAACTGCATCAGAGAATTGTCATGCTGGAGGAGAGAAAGAAAACAGAACAGGAAAGGAAAGGATGTCTAAATGTCTTAAATGTCTCGAAGTCTCAGATTGCAAAAAAGCATTTAAAGATCTACATTTAAGAAAATGTATAACAAAAGTGAGGTGGCATCACAATTGAGTGAGCAAGAGGCACTCCAGGCTCTTGAAGACCTACTGCAAGAGCAGGCGGTACAAAGGCAAGGTAGGTTTCCCCAAACAATAATGCCAGGATCTAACCATCTCCCTCCCTTGTCTGCCCTTCCATCAGTGGAAATTTTCACCTGACTGGTAGCAGAGGAATTTAAGCAACTTCCAGGAAGAGTTACACATGACAATCTAACCAGGAATGAAGGGAAGGCTTTGAGTGAATTACAGACCTGGGATGATGTTTTTAAAGCGTCAGACAAGGGGGGGAATGTGGTGATCTGGCCAAAATTAAAGTACAAAAAAGAGGCGTATAGACAATTGAGCGATAGACAGACCTATTCTAAATTGTCCTATAACCCAATACACATATTTAACCAACAACTGATCTCCATCTTAGACACAGCATTGGAAAGACTTTTCTGTCTGCCAAATATTTACATGTTAGGACACCTTTAGGAAACATCATTAGGTGGGTGGCACAATGAGGGGTTGTAAAGTAAACTATAGGCCCTTAAACAGTGGGGTGTGAGTAATTGTCAGGTTCATTATTAAGTGTGTGTGCCATAATAGGGACAATGCACTGTGTGAAAACCAGAAAGAGCTGTATATTTAGGTTGGTTATACTTAGGGGGTGATTTGGGGGAAAAATCAGGACAGTATAATGTATATTGCCACAATTGCCGGCAATATAAAATGTGGGACCCACATTACGGAGTTATTAGGAGGGCATTACGAGGGGCATTAGGAGATGCTTGTATGCATTTGTAAATTACTGGATTAACCTGACAATGACCTGGCTCCAGGTGAAGCCAAACTATATACATTGTTTTGCGAATTTTAAAGGACATCTACCAGTAAGGCAAATTGCACTGAAAATGCTCACCTACTCTCTTCCTCTTCATCTTGATCCTGGTCTATGCTAATCTTGACACGCAGATCTCACCTAAAAAAAGAGATTTGTAAAAAGCAGGCCGGAGTGTGTGGACACAGTGTCCGGTGCTCCAAGCTGCTAATTATTCATGCCTCTCACCACCTTCCTCTCTCAGCATTTCACAGGAGAAGCATCATGAATTCTCCCCTAGACACCTCCCTCTTCCATGTTGGAGAGGGTCCTGCTTTTTATAAGTCTCTTTTTTTTAGGTGATCCCGGCATGTCAAGATTAGCGAAGACCACCATCGGGATCAAGGTGAAGAGTAGAGTATTTTCAGTGTAATTTGCCTTACAGCTACTGGTAGATTTCCAGAATTTTTCCTATCAGAGAAACAAAGCCTCATTTTCTCTCCTGTGTTTCTTTGTAAGTAGTTACTGATGAGTGAATCAATGAGCTACTGACTACTTTTATTGTACATCCAACCTCTTTCTTCACACTCTCAGATGCTACTTAGCGTTATGATGGGAAAGAGACAAGATATGTCCTCTCCCAAACTGTGTGCCATCTGTGAGCTGCAGATGGAATAAAAGAGACCTGCAGTCCGTGTAGTGTCAGGCTGTGCACTGGTAGGGAAAGATTTGTACCAAGTCAAGGACTCGGCATGGATGAGGCACAGAGAGCTGGCTAACAGTAAAGCAGCCACTAAACAGAGAACCGTATTGCCCTCAAGCTGTGGTGCCAGGTTTTCATAGAGTACACATCATCCTTTATGTGGGTAATGTGTCAAGTTGCATTTATCCCGCTATTTCTCCTGTAAAATAAATACAATTTGTTGTTATTGAATGCCTTTCATTATGAAGACAAATTGAGTTTCTTAGAACTGTTATCTTCAGCGCTGGATTTTATAGATTGCTAAGGGAACGAATCCTCATGATATAATTAGAGTCCCAAGTACTTCACAACTGTTTGCGGATTCCGATTTTGCATAAAGTGAGTGTCCAATCACTCTGCATTCAATTAGGATCTTGTGAGTGTGTGTTTTGTGGCAGGCAGATTAGCTAGCAGTCCTGCTTCAGTCTCTTTACTACATTGTTCCATAATGAAACAGCCATTTTTCCTCATTTATCTCTTCAGCTATGTCTATCCTCAGACAGCATGAAGGCTTCAATGATGAGGTGTACATAACAGAGGGAGGTTTATCATCAATTTTCTGAGCTAAACCATGGAAACCAATCAGAGATTAGCTTTTATTTTATAAAAGTGTGGTGGGAAAATGAAAGCTGAGCTCTGATTGGTTGTAATGGGCAACTAGAACAGTTCTTATGACACCTATGATAAATCTTCCCCATTGTATCCTTGAAGTCTTGTTCACTGATTGAATGGCTTATTACAGCAAGTTTGTTTTTCTATATGTGTACAGGAATATGAATATATGTGGAAGGAGTCATTTATAAAAAGATATATAACAATAATTAATTAAGAATATAGCAATAACAATTTAATCTATGTGGAATTTGAACAGGTAAAAGTTGAATACTGAACCCCAAAGGTGATCAACAACATTTTTAGATTAACTTCCTTGTTCTGCATTAATTCTGAATCCTGTATCCATGTCCATCTTGTAGCAGCTAATTAAAGTACAGATTCCATATATAGAGACATTTAAAGGGGTTGGCCACTTTACCTCATGTTTTTTTGTAATGTGTAAGTATGACTACTGGGGGCAGTGCTGTATACTACTGGGGGCAGTGCTGTATACTACTGGGGGCAGTGCTGTATACTACTGGGGGCAGTGCTGTATACTACTGGGGGCTGTGCTGTATACTACTGTATGCGTTGGAAAAGGGGTAGTCTTATACGGCGAATATATCTTAAACTCTATATTTTAAACAGGAAAGTAGGGGGGTCGTCTTATACACCAGGTCGTCTTATACGCCGGCATATACGGTATATGTGGAAGGAGTCATTTATAAAAAATAGGTCTAAAGCCAATTTTTTTAGATATATAACAATAATTAATTAAGAATATAGCAATAACAATTTAATCTATGTGGAATTTGAACAGGTAAAAGTTGAATACTGAACCCCAAAGGTGATCAACAACATTTTTAGATTAACTTCCTTGTTCTGCATTAATTCTGAATCCTGTATCCATGTCCATCTTGTAGCAGCTAATTAAAGTACAGATTCCATATATAGAGACATTTAAAGGGGTTGGCCACTTTACCTCATGTTTTTTTGTAATGTGTAAGTATGGGTTGCAGGATATTAGTTAATTTACCAATTTGCAATATATTAAAGTTCTGCTCTGCTTTCTTGATATTTAAAGTGAAGCCTTCTGTCTCTTATCTCATCAACCAAACATTCCTGACCTTAAAATGGCTGCAGGGCGTAATGTGAACATGTGACAGCAGGGAAACTCTCCAATCAAGATCTGGGAACCTGATTTGTTATGCTTAGTATTCTCCTCCTCTTCTGCTTCTTTCCTATTTTTCTATATAGACTGATAAACCAAATAAAGCTTGCGCAGTGCTGATTTGCCCCGGGCAATGGCATAAGTGAGACCTGAATCAACAGTAGTCTGAGTCATTCCTTACAAGATGCTTATTGATTAGAAACACAGCCAACGCACACTAAAAGAGGATATCTTAAATCCTACCCTAACAGTTGTACTTCTTTACAAAACTATCGAATAATCTTTATGATGTACTGTGAAGCTATAAAAAACAAATAAAATAATGAGTACAATTAAAGTGAAAATACATTCATAAACAATACATTGAAAAAGCTAAAACTTTGGGAAGCTGTAAAAAAATAAAGTTGTGAAGGTGAAATTGGAAAAAATAGTATTCCTAAGCTTTTATTTCACTAGTTCACCATTGTGTTGAAAATTGACACATAGGGGCTATTTACTAAGGGTCGTGGACTTGCACTTTCATTGGGATGATTCACAGGTTTTTTCGGGATTTCCGCAGCTTTGACAGGTGTTTGTTTAACAGGGTTTGCACTGGGTGTGTGCACGCAAAAAATTGTAGCTGCGCGCTGTGCTGGCCTGTTGATTGCGGCAAGTGCATTGTCGTCGGAAAATCTGTGAACTCACGGGACCAGTAAGTAAAATGTGCCCATAACTTATTTTGCTAGTGAGATAATTAAAGAATAATTTAAAATCTTAAAAAAATCTATAGATATTTTAATTCCTTTATGAAATTTTTTTTCAAGTAAAAATGCTCAACAGATCTTGCTAGTTGAGGCTGTGGTGTTTGTTGAACAATTATAGTAAATTTAGTTCTACTGCAAAGATACTTCCTTCTTTTTTATAGATTTAAAAACTATTTGATAGGTGGACGTAGCTTGTAAACTTTTTTTTACAAAAACACTAGATTTTGAAGGTCAAACAACAGGATTAGTGTTATTTTGCAAGATAAATTTATTCTTGCTGATGTTTAACTAGGTAAATTCGGTTGCTTTAATATGATAATCTGCAGGTGACATTTAAATGTTCTAGGAAAAACGAAAATTCTTCAATATTCAATGGGGACTATCAGTGTTCTGAAAAGTTGTATAGAGACAAAGATCCAGATATTATCACTTGACATGGAAATTAACACTTCAAACAAGTAAATGTAGGTTTAGCATTTTACATCTAAGATGAAACCATTCATATTACCGTATTTTCCGGGACATTAGGCGCACCGGAATTAAGGCGCATCAGTTCCGATGCGGCCTTATATATGGAATAATTCCATATATAGGCGCATCGGACTATAAGGCGCCGGGTCCGGGGCGTGGCGGAGGTAGGGGGCGGAGCGGAGACCCGACGAGAAGAGACGCGACGCGACCCGAAGACGAGACCCGACGAGAGCGGGGAAGGTGGAGGGGCAGCGGACCATACTTACAAAGGTCCCCGCTACAGGAGACAGCAGATCTCCAGAGGGAACTGCAGACCGAGCGGCAGAAGTTGTTTGTGCCGCGTGGTCTGCAGTTCCGCTGGAATCTGCTGTCTCCGGTTAGCGGGGACCTTTGTAAGTATGGCCGTGCCCTCTATAGGGCGCACCGGACTATAAGGCGCATTTTGGATTTCCAAGGAAATCCAAGGCTTTTAAGTGCGCCTTATAGTCCGGAAAATACGGTAATAGAAAATAATTTTTAATATGTATTATGCAATTGGATATGCGTTTTTATTTTTGCTTCTTAAAACTTCTGTGTATTTTGATTCTTTAAACTGACAGTGCTTCAATCACAGAACATCTAAAAAAGTATTTTTATTTTGTGCATTAAAACAAGTGTGATACCACCTACACCTATTAGTTAATGTTCTCTATCACTTCTGTTATGTTGTGTTTAAAAGATAATAGCAGTAAACCATATGCTGTAACAAGTTGATATGGATCCTAAATACAAGGAACAGGGTCCCTACATTGGGTTTGTACTTTAGGAGGAGTGAACCTGGCACCACCGTTGCTACAAAAATCTAAACAAACAACTGTAATGTATAATAAACCGGCCTTAAATACCATGATACTAAACTTACCAAATCTGCTTGCAACTAATACTTTAATTAGCTATCTGCAACCTTTTGCCTGCTAGCAAGGGTTTTACCTTGTCTACCTGGCTGCTCTCCTCCTTTTATTTTGCTTGGTAAGGACGGAGCTCTATGAGATCACGCTCTTGATCTTTAGCCTGCCAGGTACAGGAGAATATAATTCCTGACTAAAAAAACTCTAGGACCTGGAGTGATGTTACAAGCATGTGCCTAGTCACATTCTTCAGGTCATCCAATAACAAACATATTGCAGTCCAGGTGGAACCATAGGATGGGGGGGAAGTGTAATAGTGCCACGGAAATGGTATTTAGCAGAGCTGTTTGTGTTTGAAGCATGCACAAATCTAAGACGTAAAAGTGTTTTTTTTTTTATATATATGTAAATATAGTATCTCCCAGCTCTTCTCTAGCAACCAACTGGGCGTTCAATGGCCAACTGTCTTTTACTTTCAAACTTTCAAACTTCCCACGTCCCTCCATTTTACAAGATATGACTATAGAGCCACAATGATATGTACCTTGCTTTTCTATATATCTCCTTTCTTCTAAAAACTGAATTTTTAGACTTCCTAGGGTACTAATTGCTCCTACCATAGTTTGGTCATTTTTCAGGAGATCTGTATCGGTTTGCCCCTGACATACCATTAAAGATCTAAATAAGAGACAGGCTCACAGAAACCCCTACCTGTCATGACGATGGATCATCCCATGATGGTAGGTGGAGTAGCCTGAAAAATATTTAAGGAATTAGTTCAAGCTTAAGGGAAGGACCTCCAAGTAGTATTCTCCGGAATTCTACCTGTGCCATGCGCTACTCATAGAGAGACAGCGGGAGCTCAGGGAGTTAATGCATGGCTCAGATCCTGTGTAGCAGAGGGATTTGGGTTCCTAGAGCACTGGGCTGACTTTCATTGGATACAAGTGTTTTTACACAGATAACCTAAATGGAAGGGGGCTGCTGTGCTGGGGAGAAGATCCTAGCAGGGGTGGTAGAGTACTTAAACTAGGATCAGGAGAGGAGGAAAGGAAGACACAAAAGGGGTAGACAGGTCAGAAAGGGGCAGGTTATGTTGGTGGTGGTGATGTGGGCGGTGTATGGGGGACACAGGCAGTGATAAGGGATCCACAAGTTACAAAACAATAGTGAGGATATATGTGCCAGTAAAATTACTATAAATCAAATAAATAACTGTAAGAAAATAAGTATGTTCACAAATGTCAGAAGTATCACAAGCAAAATGGGTGAGCTGAGGCTCTGGTATTAGAGAAGGAACGTTAGATGTTGTTTGTGTGTAGCGGAGACATGGCTAGATGCAGGACATAATTGCGGTTTCAATATTCAAGGTTTAACTCTTTCGGATAAACAGGGAAATAGGAAGGGGATGTGGGTATATCTGTATGTCAGAAGAACTTAAAAGTGATTATGAATGACACAGTGGTCTAGAAGAGTGTGAGGAGGATGAAACTTTGTGGTGTGGAAATTCAAAGCCAGGAAAGCTTTGAGAAAATTATTTTTAGTGTAATTTATAGACCCCCTAACATCTCTGAGGAAATAGAGGTCACCTATAAAACAGATGGAGTGGGCTGCACAGGAGGGGGACAGTAGTGATAAAGGGAGACTTTAACTTTCAAATATAATTGGGGTCATGGCTCTTCTCGATCTGTGAATCGGAACATTATGTTATCAACTTCTGCAGCATAATTTATGGTGCTTGTAAAGATCCCGCAAGAGGTGATACATTGTAGGACCTTGTGATTTCTAACAATGAGGAGATGTCCAAAATGTCAGTGTCTGGGAAACCCTTGGGAACAACGATCATAACATAATTATTTCCTCTAAACTGTAAAAAGCAAAAACTGGGAAAATCAAAACCATTGAATTTCTAGAAATTCAGGGCTCCATTACAGGTATATAGATTGGGGTCAGATACTGTCACATAGCTACTAATGTTAAATGGGAGACATTGAAATCTATCCTGGGTCATTATACTTCTAAATTTATTGCAATAGGTAACAAGTATAGACGGGCTAGATTTCAACCCCACGTGGCTTACAGTTAAAAGTTAAAAGGGCAATAAGATAAAAAGATGGAATTCAAAAATATAAATCTGTATGGGTCAACTGAGGCTTTCAATACTTACAAAACGCTTACCAAAATCTGTTGGAAGGAAATAAAATAATACAAAATGAAGACAGGTGGCCAGGTGGGAACCCTTTATTCTGAAAATGGGGGTATTGGTGATGGAGACCAAGTAAGGCAGGACAGAGATACTAAATGGCTTTCTTAGCTCCATTTACACAATAGAAGAAAGAACTTTGACGGGGTGGTATGGCAGTCCCCGGTATGCATCCTGTATATACTAGACTGGCTAAATGTAGACATGATCCAATCTAAGCTCAATAAATCAATGTGTACAAGGCTCCTTAACCAGATGGGTAACACCCGGAGTTCTTAACGAACTCAGTTCTGTATTGCGAGTACCACTGTCTAAATCTTCAGGGATTCTGTAATGTCTTGGTGGTGCCAAGTGACTGGCACTAGGAGAATGTGGTGCCAATGTTTAGAAAAGGCTCTAGAAGGCCTGTAGCTTAACTCCATTGTGGGGAAGATATTGGAAGGGTTAGTAAAAGACTATCTACTGGAGTTTGTTAAGGATAGAAATTGTCAGACTAAAACGTGAAGGTAGTGTGAGGCATTACAGGATTATAGAGAGAAAATAATCCTGTAAAAAGCAGATAAAGGCCACAAAAATAGAGACTGAGAGAAATATTGCCAGGGAGAGCAAAAATAATCCCAAATTACTTTTAAAGTAAATGAATGATAAGAACTAAAACCGGAGAGTTATGGGCCCTCTTAGGAATAACATGGGAGTCATGGTGAAAGGAGATGAGGAAAGGGCCAATCTACTGAATGTCGCCTTCTCACTGTTTTTACCCAGGAAAATCCCCCTGGGGAAGACACGACGAGGAATGATTGAAAAGTCTCTTTGGAATGGCAGAGTTTAACCCAGGAAGAGTACAGCGCGCCGCCTCAGTAACCATAAGATAGATAAATCACCAGGGCCAGATGATACACCCCTGGTTTCTACATGAACTATGTACTGTGATAGAAGACAGTTACTGGGGTTACTGGGACTGGCTATGTGCCACAGGATGGACATAGCAAATGTGGTACCAAAAACAAAAAAAAAAATAGATTCTGGAAAAACCAGACCTGTGAGTCTAACTTCTGTGTTGGGTTTATGAGAGATCGGTCCTGTCAGACGAATCTAATTGGTTTCTACAACGAGGTATAGTTCCAGACTGGATCTGGGGGACGCTGTGGATGTTGGTATGTGACTTTTCAAAGGCATTTGACACCGTGCCACAAAAAGGTTGGTACATAAAATAAGATGCTGGGACTAGGGGAAAATCTGTGTATTTGGGTAAGTAATTGGCTTATGATAGAATACAGAGGGTTGTCATTATGGCACATTCTCAGATTGGGTTGACGTTACCAGTGAGTGCCACAGGGGTCAGTATTGGGGCCACTTCTTCCTAATATTTTTATTAAGCTTTGTGTGGGGTTTACACAGTCAAGTTTCAATATTTGCAGATGATACTAAGCTGTATAAGTAATAAATACTGAGGCCATAGTTTAGCACTACAGAGGGATTTGTGGAAGCTTGAGGAGTGGGCAGAGAAATGGTTGATGAGGTTTAATGTAGATAAATGTAAAGTTGATGCACTGGGTCCATGAAAACAAAAAGTATAATTATATTTTAAACAATCAACTACTTGGTAAAACTGGAGCTGAAAAGGACTTGGCGTATTGGTGGATGGTAACTTAATTTAGCCAGGTGGTTGCTGCTAAAGCAATAAAATCATGGGATGTCTCAAGAGAGGAATTGATTCTCACGATAAGACATAGGAGGTCATTTACTAAGGCCCCGATTCGCGTTTTTGCGACGGGTTTAATTTTGTTTTGTTGTGCCGATTTCCCTGTATTGCCCCGGGATTTTCGGCGCACGCATCGGATTGTGGCATGCATGCGCCGAGAAATCGGGGGGCGTGGCCATACGAAAAACCCAACAGATTCGGAGAAACACGCACTTACCGTCACCCGCAATGGATCGTGCACTCCGGCGGACCTCAGCAGACTTCAGCGCAGTCTGGTGGACGTCAGAGGATTGCCTTAGAGAATCGCCGGAGAGGACCGAATCCACCGCAGAGAAGAACGCGTGCTGGATCGCGAATGGACCGGGTAAGTAAGTAAATCTGCCCCATAGTTTTGCCCTTATATAAACCCTAGTCAGACACCACAAGGATATTGTGTACAGTTTGGGCACCAGTGTATGGAAAGGACGTAGTAAAACTGAACAGGTGCAGAGGAGAGAACAAGATTATTAGGGGAATGGGGGGGATTAGAATGCAATGACAGATTACGAAATTGGGATTATTCAGTTTAGAAAAAAGACAACTGAGGGAGATGCATTACAATGTACAAATACGTGAACAGGCAGTACAAGGATCTTTCCAAAGACCTTTTTATACCCAGGCCTGTGACCAGGACAAGGGGGCGTCCCCTACGCCTAGAGGAGAGACTGTTCTACCATCAACATAGACAAAGGTTCTTTACTGTAAGAGCAGTGAGACTATGGGAACTCTCTGCCGCAGAAGGTTGTTATGGTGGACTCTATGTACATGTTCAGGAGGCCTGGATGCCTTTCTGGAGAGAAAAATATCACAGGTTATGGAGATAAAACATTTATTTAACCGTTAAGGACCGTGCCATTTCCCGTTTTTTCATTTTCATTTTCACTCCCCACCTTCAAAATCTATAACTTTATTTTTACACGTAAAAGCTGTGTGATGGCTCATTTTTTGCGTAACAAATTGCACTTCATAGTGATTGCATTGAATATTCCAGCCATGTACGGGAAGCGGGAAAAAAATTCCAAATGCAGTGAAATGGTGAAAAAACGCATTTGTGTCTGTATTCTTGTGGGCTTGGATATTACGCTTTCACTGAGCGCACAAATGACGCATCTAATTTATTCTTTGGGTCGGTACGATCACAGGGATACCAAATTTGTATAGGTTTTTTTTTTATTTTGCCGTCTTCTTGTGCTTATAACTTTTCCATACTTCGTTGCATGCAGTTGAGGGTGGTGTCATCTTTTGAGACTTTTGATGATTTTTTTTTAATTTTTATTTTTACCATTTTTCAGACTCCCTAGGGTACTTTAACCTAGGTTGTCTGATCGATCCTACCATATACTGCCATACTACAATATGGCAGTATATGGGATTTTACTCCTCATACATTACAATGTGCTGAAAGCACATTGTAATGAATGGGTTAACCCGAAGTAGCTTCGGGTCTTCGTGAGACCCGAGCTACCATGGAGACGGATCGCTGCTCCCCGATGACGTCACGGGGAGCGGCGATCCTCGGAAAGATGGCGGCGCCCATGCGCCACCGTCTGTTTGAAGCCGCCGGCAAAGATCAGCAAGAAAACACCCGCGATCGGTGCCGGCACCGATCGCGGGTGTTACCAGTAAGCCTTTGCTGCAATATGCAGCAGAGACTTACCGGCTATGGAGAGGGCTCGGCCCGCGAGCCCTCTCCATGCATCGGAACGCGACCGCCGCCGTGAATACACGGCGGGCGGTCGCGAACCGGTTAATTCTTAATGGACTTTTTCCGGCCTTATATACTATGATACTATGATACTAGACTTACCTAATCTGCTTCTATACATTGTTTATATTCTAACAAGCAAGTGAGTGGTGTTGCTGGTATTGTAACTGAAAACACTCTACTCAAAAGTTCCAACACTTCCTTCCAGAGCTCTTCTAGTTTCCCACACTCACACATCATGTGCAGAATACCCGCTGCTTCAGTGCGCGTCTTGGACAGGTTGAGTCTCCACGGACTAACTTGGCCCTTTTTAAGAGGCATCTTTGCTGATCCCATCAGTTTTCTTTTTATGGAGAGAGGGAGTGTCTTTAATTACCGTATATACTCGTGTACAAACCGAGTTTTTCAGCACAAAAAATGTGCTGAAAAACGTCCCCTCGGCTTATACAATATAAGTCAATATAAAAATAAAAAATACTTAAAAATAATAAAATTATATACTCCGATGTGCCACGCTGCTCCCCCATGTCCTCGCCGCTTGTCTTCAGGCTTCCGCGCCGCCCTTCTTTCTTCTGCTGGGCGCCGCCATTTTTTTCCCGGGGGGGGGGGGGCGCCTAGTATGACGTCAGCAGCGTTTATAAGTTTTTTTTTTTTTTAATCTGGGCTGGCTGCATACTACTGGGTGCAGCTGTATACTAAATGGGCAGGTACGGTATACTACTGGGGACGGCGTGTATACTACGGGGGCAAGCTGTATACTACATGGGGCAGGCTGTTATACTACTGGGACTGGGCGTGTATACTACTTGGGAAGGCTTATACTACATAGGGCAGGCTGTATACTACTTGGGGCAGGCTGTATAACTACATAGGCGGGTGTATACTACTGGGGGCAAGCGTATACTACTGGGGGCAGGCTGTATACTATTGGGGAAGCTGTATATACGGGACTGGCTGTATACTACGGGGGAGGCTGTATACTACTGGAGGCAGGCTGTATACTACTGGGGTCAGTGCTGTATACTACATGGGGTAGGCTGTATACTACTTGGGGCAGGCTGTATACTACAAGGGAGCGTTATCTACTGGGGCACGTGTATACTACTGGGGGCAGCTGTATACTATGGGGGGCAGCTGTATACTACTGGGACTGGCTGTATATACTGGGGGCAGGCTGTATACTACTGGAGGCAGGCTGTATACTACTGGGGGCAGTGCTATATACTACATGGGGTAGGCTGTATACTACATGGGGCAAGCTGTATACTACATGGGGCAGGCTGTATACTACTGGGGACTGGCTCTATACTACTTGGGGCAAGCTGTATACTACTGGGGGCAGGCTGTATACTACTGGGGGCTGGTGGCTGTATACTACATGGGGCAGGCTGTATTCTACTGGGGACTGGCTGTATTCTACTGGGGGCAAGCTATATACTGCTGGGCGCAGGCTGTATACTGCTGGGCGCAGGCTGTATACTACTGGGGGCAAGCTGTATACTACTGGGGGAAAGCTGTATACTACTGGGGGAAAGCTGTATACTACTGGGGACTGGCTGTATACTACTGGGGACTGGCTGTACTCTACTGGGTACTGGCTGTATACTACTGGGGGCAAGCTGTATACTACTGGGGGTAGGCTGGGCTGGCTGTATACTGCTGGGGGCAAGCTGGGCTGGCTGTATACTATAGGGGGCTGGTTGGCTATATACTGGGGGGTCTGTGACCAATGCATTTCCCACCCTTGGCTTATACTTGAGTCAATAGGTTTTCCCAGTTTTTGGTGGTAAAATTAGGGGTCTCGGCTTTTACTCGGGTCGGCTTATACTCGAGTATATACGGTAGATGTGTCTAGGTCCTGCCTTAAAGCAAAACTCTAAAAATACAAATTGAAGTGAATGAAAAGATACAATCAAAAAATAAAAACAGATAATATTTTACCTTTTTTTTTAATAGGGTCTTGGGTGTAAATGTACATCCAGGTGAGCAGGTGCCTAGAGCAATGAGTGTGCAGACACAGAAGAGACATGACCTAATAGGTTGCCTGTCATTTTACACCAGCCAGCACATAATACATAATTCATAGAAGTAGTCATAAAATACATCAGAAAAAAAGTATGAAGAGATGCACACACAACACACTGACAAAAAAATTAAACCATTTCGTTGTTTAAAAAGTATTTTTTTGCAACCATGTTGAAAATTAAAAAAGGTTTATAATTAATATTGTTGTGACTGTGTTGTTGTAAAGTAACAATCGGTGCTGGCAACCGGGATTTTCATGAGGATCAACGCTCCCCATGATGTAATTATGGAGCACCGACACTAGAGTAAATGGTGGCCCGAACTTTGCTTGCAACATTTAAAGGCACTAACCAACATCAGTCGCAGATGTTACCAGCAGGGGGGAGTAGCTGTACATTGAAAAAGGACTTCAGGCCAAACCCAAGCATTGTGGTTCAGTTCCGCTTATCACTAGTTCTTTTGTATCTATATATTGGAGCTTCATTTACTTTTGCAAGTCAGAAAAGAATGTACATAAAAATTTGGTCCCCTTCTGGCATAGGAAATATGAGCATATGTTGCGCCTACTAATTTATGAGGGTCAACAGTTAGAAACCATGAAAAACTCTGCACCATGAAAAACCCACAGAAAGGGTGAAAAAAAGCTCTTTATATCAAACACATGGGGGCACATTTACTTACATTGCCACTGGAGTTCACCGAAAGTGCAAGTCGATGATAATGCCGCGATTCACTAAGATCGTGCGCCCAATATCCTGCATATGTCGCTTCCTCACTCAGGTCCGACGGAGTTCAACATCTTTTTAGTGGTGCATCTAAGTGCTTTGGCTTATGGCACAATTTGAAAGTTAAATCCCGCGCTCAGTCTGAATCAGTCGGATTGTCCAATGGCCCGCCCCCCGATTCCTGTCGCATGAAAGCCAGCGCACCTGCGCCACAAAAGGGTCACGTGCACCACAATCCCAGTACACATACTTCCTAAATACCCCAAAAAAGGTGCACAGTCCAACAAAAGTGAGCAGAAAACTGATCGTGACCCTTGGTAAATGAGTCCCATGAACAACCTACATCAATTGCCAACTAAAACAGTTATAGCTTAAGGTGGAGACAATGTGAAAAAACGAAATCAAAACTAGGTCAACTCTAGGATGGTTTGAAGGGATTAGTACCAAAGAAAATACCTTAATATATCGCCTACAGAACCTATAGCAATCTTTTTGCATTGAAACACAAAGTGACTGTTGCAAAAGAAGTGTAAATGAAACCTGCAGTTTTTACCATTTTAAAAATAGGGCATAAAAACATTTTAAAAAAGAACATTATTGAATATATTTGGAGAGCGACATGATTCATAATGGAAGCGGTACCTGCTGACATAGGAAGTCAGTAAATCCCGGCTGTGACAGTAAGTGGCCGATCAATGTGCTGCACATAAGTCATGGAAACAATCTGTGTGTTCTTTGTTGTTTTTTCCCTGTCTTTTCTAAAGACATTGGATGAAGAGCAAATCACATTTAAGGACAAGTTAATACAGAAATAATAATACTTAATCGTTGACAATTATTTTCACTTAAAGATCTTGATGGTATCCATTCAGAACAAATGTTTTTCTAGGTGTAATTGCTGGAGCTTGTAGGTGCACTCACAGAATCACAGCTAATATTTGCTCTTCATAATCTGACTGCTAAACTCTTCCCCATATTTCTCTCCCTTTGTTATCTTGTGAGTCATTTTTTCTCACAGCTGCATACATAATCAAAGCAGGCTTTTGGGGAAAAAAAATCATGGGAAGTTCAATTGGACATGGAAAATGTTTTAGTAACCCTGGTGCTGCTGTGGAGGCCAACAGATGAGAAACGGAAGATGAAATAGCTTTCCAATGTGATTAAATGGACGATTGTTAGAATGAAATTCCCATAGAAAGGAAAAGCCTGGACTATTTGTGTTTACACATCACAACAGATAAAGAGAATGTGATCCTTAAATGACATGGATTTTATTAATATTGTGGAAGATTTATCAGTAATGTTTCAGGATGTTCACATTAAGGCTGTTTCAGGCTTAGAGTTATAAAAGTTATAAAGGTGACTGCCCCCCCGCCCAATTACCAGAAAACAATGCTAATTGCTTAGATGGGACCAGGCCAAGATTTCTTTCTTTTATTTTAGAAAGAATAGAGTGCAGCATGCTAAATAATAATATACTGCACACAGCTCAATAGATAGCAGAGACATGCTCACTCTCCTATCGAATAATGTAATCATCAGTATGATTTTTAAAAAATATGATGGAGCTGGAAAGGGAATATTTAGGGAATAGTCCCAAATTGCCAAAAAGTCTAGACAACATATATAAACACCTTTTTGCTGCTACCTTCTTTTACTTTGATGGTTTATACAGACAAAGTACCTCAGTTCATTGACAAAAAGGATTCATAGGTCCACTGGTTCGGATCACCACCGAACCAGTGACAGAGATCCTGACTCGGGTTTTGCCAAAAACGACTTCATCCGGGACATAGCCAAATCCTGTTAGTAACAAATCTGCACATACAGCCTGCTTATAAGACACCAGAAGAAACTCCAATGCTGTAGCAATATTAAGGAGATGGGACTAGTACTTGTAGAACTGTGTATGGCTCATAATACAAATTTCTTGTTAAAAAGGCCTAGGATTCCGTTTCTCAAGCGTGGGAGTGATGCGGCTTACACACATAAAGCCTGACTCGAGTTTCGCCAAAAGCGGCTTCATCTGGGACATAGGCACATCCTGTTAGTAACAAATCTTCACATGCAGCCTGCTGACTAGACACCAGAAAAAACTCCAATGCTGTAGCAATATTAAGAAGATGGGACCAGTACTTGTAGTACAATTTGTCGGGTAGAGTACTCCCCCAACCTGGGGTGCGTGCCCCCCACCACTTTGCTCTTAAAGGGACCCACACCAAATGTGGGCAATTAAGGTGATTGTATGACCGCCCGGATTGCCCTCAGTATATTTGGGTCCGGCTCCCTGGGCGGTACCCAACAGATGTCACTTTGTATGCCCACAGACTTCAGTCTATGGCATAACGAGGGAACAATAAGTGCCCTGCTCTGCCATAGACGATCGAAGGTGTACCAAGACATCACACACTGCGCCACCAGTGCCAGTATGCTTCTGAAAATGTAAGGGAAGAAGATGAGGTCAGCGCACATCAGGGGAACGGAGGAAAGTGAGTACAATTTTATTATTTTACCTAGGGCTGTATATAGTTATTATAAGGGGACTGTATATAGATATTATGGGTGAGGGTGTATATAGTACTTATAGGGGCCTGTATATAGTTATTATAGAGGGCTGCGTTTATAAAGTTATAATATATAGTTAAAGGGGGCTGTATATAGTTATTTTAGGGGGACTGTATAGAGTTATTATAGGGGGCTGCATATAGTTATTGGGGGCTGTATGTATTTATTATAGGGGGGCTATATATAGTTATTTTAGGGTGACTGTATATAGTTACTTTAAGGGAGGCTATATATATAATTATTATCGGGGGCTTTATATAGTTATAATGGAAGGCTGTATATAGTTATAGGGGGACTGTAAATAGTTATTATAGGAGGACTTTATATAGTTAAATGGGGCTTTATATAGTTATTATATTATTATTTCTAACAATTGTGGGGAGGGCCCCCACCAGTTTGCACCCAGGGACCTTTGCCACCCTTATGAGAATGGGAGCATGGAGTAAGGTAAGTATAAGATGTTTATTATACCTGCTCGTAAAGGGTTAAAACTTTACCTTAATTACACTCCTCCTTTTGATTTACAGCTCAGTGTCTCTTGAGAGCTCAGTTTGTTCAATCAGGAAGTCCTCTCTCTGTCCTTTCACTGCATGATATATATAGCAGTGAGCACTGTATGGGAAACTGCAGATCAGAGCCAAGCGATGATGGGCAGAGCAGAGATGAGCCAGAAGAAGTCCTTAAAGGGGCCATTTTGGACACTTATGTCCTATGCACATGATGGCAGTTCAGTGATACTAATGGAGTGAAAGACTAAGTACATCCATTCTCAACCCTCTTACATGCATTGCATTATTTTTCTAAAATGTTTAACAGGCCTGTTGTATTTTGCTTTAGTAATTTCCATCATGAATCTGCTGACCAGAAAACAGAATTATGATACTGACAAGAATCTCCTGTGGATTCAATATTCAGAATTTAGCTCATGTAGATGAACACCTACATTATACAAGCAGCTCTTGAGTAGACACCAGAGAAATCAAAATATATCTTCATTAAGCTTAAGTATAGCTCATATAGTGACCTATATTACACCAGCCATCTCTCATATCTGCCTCCATTCTCCTTATACATCCTTTGACCTACGGCTATTGTGACAAAGTGCATGACCGCGCAGAACGGTTGCCGATAGTGTGTTGCAGGTTAATTCTCTCTCCTTTATGGTTATTGATCAACAAAATATATGGTTGTTAAAGGGAACCTGTCTCCGCTGTTTCAAAAAAATTCATCTAAGACAGGTTCCCATAGAGCCCTTCAGTCCTAAGGGCACCCCTTTTTCAACTACCACCAGCGATGCTTACAAAAGCAGAAAATCAAGCGAGTTGAGTTGGGTGGATCACCTCTGCTCTAGTCTTTGCGCTCCTCTCTGCATGTCAGCCAGCACACGCCTCTAACTTTCCTACGTCATGCGCCCCCTGGTCTAGTTCAGCGACCATTGCTAATCAGTGAGCAGGAAGCTGCACATGTGCAGTGAGCTGATGGAGTTCACAGACTGCTGTGATGCTCACTGCACATGACAGCTGAGATAGGCCGCGTGTGCAGGAACTGGACCAGGGGGCCGCGTGATATAGGATAGATAGAGGCATGTGCAGGCTGATGTGCACAGAGGAGGGCGAGGACTCTAGCCGAGGTGATCCACCCACCTCGATTTGCTGGGTTCTCTCTAGTAACCAGGTAAAGAATAAAACTTGATTTTCTGCTTTTGTAAGCATCGCTAAAGGGCTCTATGTGAACCTGCCTTAGAGGAATTTTTTGAAACAACGGTGACAGCACCAAAGAGCACCAAAAACATGCTTCACTGGACTAATCTCTAGGTAAGTATTTTTTCTTTATGGTGAGAATTCTAACTGGGCGATTTAAGACACTAAACCACTCTTAATTGCTTAATTTGTACATGAACCATATCTTGTCACACAGGTGCCATCAAAATTCTTTCCAAGATAAATAGCTTCATACAGATTTCATAGGAGAAATGTTTTTTCTTCCTGGGGTTATATGGCATGACATGCACAGATCACAGGTCATACCTTCTTTATTTCCACCAGAGCTAATAGCAGAACGTGAATCCTAAGTGCTTTACAGTAAATGCATATTCACATCTATTGATATTATACTTTATAATCTGTGGACTTTTATTTCATATAGTTTTCTATCAAAACTCTTATCCACAAGAGGCCATTTCACATAATGTACAATAATACACAATATTCACTGTTAGGTGGATGTGAATTTTACATAATGCTCTTGCAACCACATAGTCAATACTAGAAAAAAAAAAATATAATTTGTCTAATTTGCTAAAGTGCTTTATCCAAGCTTGATATCCATTCTATCAGTTTGGCAGTATTCACGGGGCCTTGGACAACATACATAGATGAGCACAGATGTTCTGGAGCTTGACCTCTCCAGATGCAGAGGTGAATGTAATAATACAATATATCACAAAGCAGGAACAAAAAAAAGCTGGCAATGTGTCATGGCATAGCAGGGGTGAGAGAAGAGAAAGAAACATTAGGCTTATATTTATTCTCTCTGTTGGGTCTCTTAAGTTGTCATTGATAAGGTTCCAAAAATGCTGACCTGGGCACAACATGAAATGCTTCATAAGTGAACACATAAGATGCCCTTCTTTGCCAGACTCATTGTACTTTGCTAATCTCTACAACACGTTCATGGAGGGATTTTAGCAGCATTCCAGGCCTAATAATATCCAATGAAATACAGGATTTTTAAAACGGTTTACAAAATTAAAATGATTTCGATCTGGATAATAGGGTGGGCAGACGTAACAATTTCCAACTGGTCTCACTTAACAAGTTACAGATAGTATTCCCAGGTACGAAGGTAGTAATTTATTGTAATTTGAAAGAAGAAAAGCTTATGATATGCTGCAGGAGAGGAGGGAATATCTATCTTGCTACAGTCTGCATGAAGCTTCATTTTACGGAACTTCTGACCAGAACCCTGCTTGTTGAGGAATAGTGTTTATTGTCATATGGGTAGAGTAATGAACAGATGTTGGATGATTTTGGTTAAACACCATGCTACACCTTTCTTTCTTCTACAACAACAGTAACTGCAATACAAAATTACATAAAAGGGTATTCCCCCAAAGACAATATTCTTAAATATACTCAGGATAACAAAATAACACATTCTCTAATTGACTGTTATTAACCAAAATACAGCATTTCACTGATATAATCAGTCCTGGTGTATACAAATTGGTTGTCCCCATAACTGACCGTACATCTTCTGACTATGGTCGGACAAGTCCCTCTAGTTTATCTTGTTGCAGGAGATGGGGGAGGGGTAGGAGGCAGACAGCACACTAAAGACAGAGACACTTCCTGATTCAGCAGCGCTTAGCATTATGGAGGGAACACAGGAGTATTGAAAAGATGATGCAGCAGAGCTGAGTATAAACCTGGACCCAGATAATCTAAGCCCATTGTCAGCACACAGCATCTCACAGCTCTAAAGGGATCTAAAAGTATCTACTTAGAGAAATCAAACCAAATTCGAACCAAACCACAATTCACATGACAACATTATAATACTCTCGCCAACAGTCCTGTCAAAGAATCAACTGTCAGTTCTATCAAAAGGTTTAAACTATGTTCCAACACAGAATTTTGATATCTTCCAAACTTTACTGGACGTTAACCGGTTTGCCTGATCCATTACAGTTAAGAGACATTTCTACACAGATAGTGATAATAATATAACATCAATGCCCACAACAACCTCTAGAATGTATAATGAATTTGTTGATCTTACCTTTCGGGAACAGAATGCTTTTTTTTTTTACTATGCATGAACTTAATGAATTTCAGAATGTGCCATTAGTAGATACAAACAATGTGAATTTTTCTATGCCTAATAATACCTTTTATCCCATTAAGTCCAGGGTCACAGCATTAGATTCATTCCAAATGCTGGTAGAAAAAGAATTGCATATTCTAAAGAACACTGTGAATACGTCTGAGAATTTTCCTAAAAACAATTTTAGTAAGGAGCAGTTTAGGGCCATGCGCATGCTTAAATATAATGACCATATGATTATCCGAAAATCTGACAAAGGAGACTCAGTTGTGGTAACGGATTTGGGTCTGTATGCCAGACCGGCATATGATATTTTGTATGATTCCAATACATATCGCAGATTGGCTGTGGACCCCACCATTTCTACAAAAATTTTGCTAAACCAACTCATCAGGGATGGGCTATCTTTGGGTGTACTTGATGATAGAACTGCAAATATCTTGTTATAGATAATCCAGGTGTCCCAATTTTTCATGGTCTTCCGAAGACGCATAAAAATAAATTTCCTCCCCCCTATGTCCAATTATTTCTGGCTTCGGGTCCCTTACTGAACATCTAAGTGCATGGGTTGACTCTCACCTGCAACCGTTAGTTCTCAGAACACCAGGTTTTTTTTAAGGGATGGATCGGACGTATTGAGGTTTTTGGACAAGTTTAAATGGGATAATTCTCATTCTTTTGTCACTTGTGATGTGGTCAACTTACATTCTTGTATCTCTCACAATGCTCACAAAACATCACCTATACAGGTATAGCAATTTTGAATCCAACTTGCAAATGTTCCTCGTATCTGCGTGATATGGCATGAACTCAAAAAAATGATCTTACGTACATTTACTAATGTGTAGTTACTGCAATTTGATCATCCATAGATATTTATCTTATACGTGCTTGTCCGATGTATAAGCCATTCTCCTTAGCCACCAAAAGTGATGTATCGTATTGCTAATTGGTCAGGTGTTTCGTTTTGTTTTAAAATGGTTCTCCAAGTCATATGTGTTACACCATGACTTAGGCTTCATGTTAAGCTGAAACGCATATGTGTGTTAAACCTACACCAACCAGGCACACTTGCTATGTGCTATTTATAATGAATCTTCAATAAAGACAAGTTTTTGGATTTGACCTCGATGTGCCCTGGCTTTTTTTCATCTTGTTTATGGATTGCATTGCATGCCAGATGCCGAGGAGCACTCATTTAAAGGACTCCACCTAAAGAGAAGCCTGGGTATGTGAGAGTTTTTCTTTTCTTCCTAACCGTATATTCATATATTAGAGAGTCCCCGCTCACACTCTGGAATTTAGCACTGACCATCACTGAGGTATAGGAGCTAAAAAAAGCAATAAAACTCAGTAAAAATGCAAAGTAAAGGAGTTTAAATGATCTTTACTTTGTAAACATCACTAGTGGATTAAAATGTTAGAACTTTCTTTCACTGGCAAATCCCTTTAAGCAGAAGCAGTACCAGCAGTGACAACTTGTGTGTCTATCATAAGTTATCCACTCATTATGTGAAGGGAACACCATCTGCAGTATAGTGGTTGTGCCATGGTATGGCAACTGGGAGCTCCCACTCTGTTATTCTATTGAAAATTTCTTATAGGTGGGGTCCCCGGTGGTTGACCCCCACCAATTGGGTAGGTCATCAAAATAAAATTTACAGAAATTATGTGAGAATACAAAGAAAAAAACAAAAGAAATCCTTACAGAGTAATATCATGATGATGATGATGATAAAATAATAGGTATGATGGTTTTGAATTAGTTCCCTAACAGATAGGGTTATCTTCCCCTCGTAATAATGTTGAAAAAGAGATTCCCCCGTCTTATAGCAAGGTTTGTGCCTTCACCTAGGCTTACAGACTTTCAAGATTGTATTCATCTTGAAATTAGTTTGGATATTGTCAATCTAGATTTGCACGCTATGGATGAAATAGATTTGGGTTGCATAGGGCCTATTTAAGTGCCATTTGCCGCTTGCGGTAAGTCACTCTGTTTTCTCAGTTTCAGTCATTTCAGTGTCTGAGTGAATGATCAGGCTTGTTAAGTTGAGTTATGAGTTTGATGTTTATTGCAAAGTGATTATTTCGCTTTTAACATTTATGTATCTTTTATCTATTTATAGATTTATAGATAAGCCAAATTATTTTCAGCTAAATTTTGTTCAGCTTATTAATTTTATAAAATGCTAAGTGATTGTTAAATGTGTGATCACTATCCAAAGCAGGATCCCAAACAATTAGGAAGGATCCTCACTGGATAACCGCCATTACTAGACAAAATTTTCCTCTTGAAGTTCATGTAGATCCTTTCATTACAAAAAGTATAACCTGCACACGGCCATAGTTGGTCTGTGGAAAATGGACCATGCACTTTGTGCATCAAAGTGGTACATGCAGTGCCAAAGAAAAGGAAGAAGGGTGTCCTTGCATCATGTGTTTGGATCCCCGTTCTTGGCACCATGTTCAGTCTATGAAGTCCAACCAATGCACGGTCTGTTTTTCATAGCCCTATTATGTCCGTGTGCCTTATATACTTTTACACAATTAATGAGGAAAATGATCACAGATCATTCATTTACTTTATACATTTTTATTTACTGGAAATTTCAACTACAAAAACATATCTTAAGTTTTTAGATTTTTACTATGGATAGTACATTATGGTATATTTGATTTTCTAAATAATTATGAGTAGAATCCTTTTTATTCTTTCTCCTGTATCAATATTCTACTGTTGTCAGACTAGTGAAATATTACTGTTGTTTTTTATTGGTCTCCACAACACTGGATGCAAGTTTATTACACAAATCCAGAAATGTATGACTGATTCGTCCCAGGCGTCCAATGTCCCTGTGTTGATGAATATACAGTGATATATTTCAGCTGAGAGCGGGAGCCCAATTAATTTACTGACTACGTTCCTCAGCCTGGAGAAGGAGAATACGCTGATGCTACAATGGACTTGTTTTTCTACTCTGGAATAACCATTATTCTGAAGGCAGCAAACACTGTAAAGAAAAAAGATGGGAGTAAAGTTGTAACACCGGCTTTAATGCAAAATTTTTATTCAAGAAAGGATTTTAACACAATAGGGGACAAGTATAAAAAAAAAAAAAAAAAAAAAAAAAAAAAAATTACTGTGACTTATTGTATCAGTTTTATTTGCTAAAATATTAAAATTTAATGTAGATTATATTTAAGTGACTGATGGATTTACTGCATCCTTAGTAGCTACAAAACAGTCTGTATTTCTGATATGGACGGGTGCTGCACATGTCTTACTGAGTAGGTTTTGGTGTGATTTCATGGGCTGATCTCTTCTAATAGACATGAGAGAAAGTGACGTGTTAACAGCTACTTGTTGGCTATGAACTGTGCAGCTTTATGTGTCCATCACCTTCTAAGCAAGTTCAATCACAACTTTTAGGAATTGAGGGAGGCTATTAAGTTCTTCTTGGCTACAAACCAAAAAAAGCCATGTAGAAATAATCATTTTTTTCATCGATATAGAAACATACTACAAATGCAAGGTACGTGGACCCAATTTGCCAGATTCCCCTGCATACACCCATGATGCATTGAGTGAACTGCGACTGTTATTAGGAAAATAAAGCAAATTAGGCCTGACCCTGTTGCACTTGCAGGCTTATCTCATATGCATAAAAAGATGATATGGTTGAAGGAGCATACACATTTTAGTTTATTTTTCATGGCATATTAATCATAGTGGATATATAACATCATGTCTGATGAAGAGAACTAGTATTCTCGAAATCTCAACATCAAATATACTCAGTTATCCACAAAAAGTTATCGCCTGATTTCTTCACTCTTCTTCTGCTCTCCATGGTTAACACGGTACAAATCTACACTACTGCACATTACAGGAGAAGGAAGGAGGAGAAAAACACACAGAGAAGTTGCTATCCTAAATGTAGTATATTATAAAGTATACTATTATCACCTGCTATTTTCATGGTTGCTGTCAGGATCACAGACTTGGGTTCAAAGAGGGAGACTATTGGGTCATGATGGACCATTCTCTGACAGCTCTCTGCCCTCCAGAACCTGAGTGATTTTAGCTGCCAACACTCATCATAAGTGAGGCTGACGAGACACCTTGCATAAATTATGCCCAAATACAATACTACACTCACTAGTTGAATCAATCAATTGAGGTAATGTCTCCTCTGAGTTATGAAATCGTTAGAACATAAGAAAGCTCTTATAAAATTAAAGTTTTATTATGAAAAAGGACAGTGCTTACAAACAAAAAGGATTATCATACAAAAAGGGTAACAATTAAACAGTGAAATACATACAATACAAAAATAACAGTTTAATAAAATATAAGGGATAGTACCAGAACTTAATACATTATGTGATGTTATAATTCTGGTGCTTGGAGAAGCAGAAATACAGAATCAATCTATCTGCTATGGACCCTGAAGAATGACCAATTTCTTTCTCCAATGTTCTAAGTATGATTCTAACATCCCACTGCCTGTTATAACAAAAAGGAGGCTAGGAATATGGTAATTGCTTTTTATAACATAGTAGGGGGATTTATAAATGCACTTGCACCCCAATTCTGGTGGTTTTGCGGCAAAAACAATGGCTAAAATGCCTTGCATCACAGTTATCAAGGCTTTTAGACCTTTCTTTGCCATTTTCCTGACTTGGGGTGTGGCCTCCAAGAGATAGGCTGTCGCATAGTGAGAAAGGGGTGGGGCTTGTGGGAAAACGTAAGTGCGCCAAAAATTCTGGTGTACAAATTAGACCAAATAAAAGTAGGTCTAAAGTTGGAACCGACAGTCTTATCTTGCACCAGAATTCATAATCACAGTGAAAAACCTGCCGACTAGTGTTTTCCAGCTACAGACCGGCAGAACCTGAAACACATTGTTAAATTTCCCCCAGTATGTTTGTGACCTCTTGTGCCATAGAATCTTGATATTATGATATCTTGTCATGCAGGCATCCTATAAACTTGGTCTTGCTTCCATCTTTCCTCTCATGATTACCCACATGCATACATACTAACAATGTGGGAGTTATTTTATTAGTCCCTGTTGCAGAAGGGTCACTTATTTTCCTTTGGCACAGTAACAGTATAGAGGTGGATGGAATTATTGGGGAAAGGTATGTGACCAAAATTTGAATTATGCAACATATTTCTTTGATGTGTTTAGCAAGTGGGGTTTTTCTAGTTGTAACCTGAGAAATAGAGGCTACTACCTCTTGCTGACCTCATTAATGGATGTACAGAGAATCTCATTCACATGCCATTGATTTTATGCCAGGCTCTCTGGCTTTCGGGATAGATTGGTTTATTTTCTGGCCATACTGGTTTGGGTAAGCATAATTCCAGAGGAATTTCAGAGGGGAGGGGTGCCTACTACTCCTAATTTTGAGATATTCCTGTATCTACTCTAAAGTTACAATAAAAAATAGCTTAAAAGGTTTAATTATGGATTAAGGTTGATTGGTCTGTACCATGGTTTTGTTAACACCTATGTTCTGTAGCTTCCATTATGGTGTTACTTAGGGCTCATTCACACGGTCATGTGCTCACCCAGACCAGATCCCGGGTGAGCACAGGGCTGGGAGAAGGAGGGGTGAGCACTCGTCACCCCTCCTCCCTCCATAGGCAGAAGAGCAGCCCGACAAAGTCATGGTGTGGTGAAGCACCATGTTCTCACTGCACCCTGACCTGGAGCCATTGAAATCTATGGGGTCGTGATCTGGTCGCATATCATGCGACCAGATCACTGCCCCAATTGCGGATGTGTAAATGTACCCTCAAGGTGGAGAAAATTAGCCTGTTGAGCTTTATTTTTTGTATAAGTTACTCTCTTCCAAAATGGAGACTGTGATGAAAACCCCTTGTGCACATGTGAACTGAACTAAACTGTGTTTCCCCCCTAGTCATATGAGGATTACTAATGTTTAGTTGCTTCTGCTCATATATGCACTTGTGAACCAACAGCAGGAAGGTAAGCACATGATGATATTTTCTTAATGTCTGCCATCCCGGCAGTGAGTCAGTCATATACACTGCTCCAAGTCATCTTAAACTGTTCATAGCACTAACAGATGAATTCATGGTGAGAAACTGTTATTTCTCTGCTACGTGACAATCCAGCATGGCAAAATCTATTATATGGACTGAACCGAAATCGCTCAAGCGTTTATGATTACATCAAAGCCATTCACATAGAGCTATTTTGTGTTCCTTTTTGTTCCTAGTTGTCAACTTTGAAGAACATGACCATATAGGAAATAGGAGTACAGGCGGTCCCCTACTTAAGGACACCCGACTTACAGACAACCCATAGTTACAGACAGACCCCTCTGCCCACTGTGACCTCTGGTGAAGCTCTCTGGATGCTTTAAAATAGTCCCAGATTGCAATAATCAGCTTAAAATTGTCTGCAATGAAGCTTTATTGATAATTCTTGGTCCTATTACAGCAAAAAAATTTGAAACTCCAATTGTCACTGGGGCAAAAAAAAAAAATTGTCGGGAACTACAATGATAAAATATACAGTTTCGACTTACATACAAATTCAACTTAAGAACAAACCTACAGTCCCTATCTTGTATGTAACCCGGGGACTGCCTGTAGTTGTTTTTAATCTGCTATTTGTGACTTCACAATGTAAATTCAGAGCTGTAGTAGTAACACTGGAAGTTTCCTATTATGATAAGTAGGGAGCACTTGTCACCTGTCACCAAGAATGTGATTTAGCTGGTGACAGGTTCCAATAGTCTAATCTATGCTAATTTTAATGGAAATCATTTCAGTAGTTAATATAAGTTAAATTCTTATTACCCGACCTCCTACCAGTGGCATGTGGCGAGTTCTAGTGGAGGGGCAGCTGCAGCCTGTGTGTGCCTGTGTCTCCTCATGTATTCTTCCACTTCTCTACACAATCCCCCTCCCTCTACTGTCTGCTCAAAGCACATGACAGGAAGTGGAGAGGGAAATGATACAGGCACACACAGGCTGCTGCCCACTCCTGAGGGCCCACCGCATGCTGCTGAGATAATTCACAATGCTGTCAAACTCATTTTTAAAATCAGCTTAGTATAGGCTATTGAAATCTGTCACCAACTTAAAAGGACACGTTCGCTTTAAAGAGTACACCAATCCTCTATCCGTCTATTCACAGGAAAAAAGATATGGCCTCCAGAAATTCATATAAAGCATACTAGCAAGTCACCTTCAGCTACATATTATATATGTTTCAGAATATATTATATATATTCAGTTGTAAGGGAAGGGGGTGGTTTGAACTTTTAGGTTTTTATTTTAACAAAATTCTACTTTTTACACCCCTAGGGTGCCTAAACTGTAGAGGGTCTAATGAATCCTAACATATACTGCAATACTACTGTATTGTAGTATATGGGGATTTTTTTATTCTTCTATAATAGTGTGCCACTGCCGGTAAGTAGACTCCCGATTGTCACAGCAATAGATCCCCATCCCCACTGCTATCACAGGGGTAGGGGGTGGGGGATTTTCGGACCCAAGATGATCTTGTGAGCCCTTTTCATACACCCGCTGTGATGTGACATCCTATAACTCTGCACCAGGATCTATGAATATTTAGGTGTATAAGGCGTAATAAATCCCCCTCCCCGCATTGTGCTGTACAAAAACAGCTCCTAAATAAAGTCGAGATAAGATAGATAATACATTACTCTGCTTTAGGTGTGATGTAGTGGAAATACTCACCTCACAGCCGCTAATAGCTTCCATTAGGAAATGGAGCTATAAAATAACTGCAAAGTAAGTCTTCAGAAGCCAAGAGATGTATGTTTTATTAAATTATTAAGTTGAGTTGATGACTATTTACTAAGAATGTAAAACATTAGTAATTACTATGAATCTCTGTGACAACCAGCGGTCTAAGGTTTGTAATGTCACTAAACTCTTCTTACAATCTTACTCTTAAAATATACCTTGCCTATTACATTATCTTGACAATTCCAGATACATATATTAAGCTAATTGTTCAGTTTTTGAGGTTTATCAACAAGGGATCAATTAAAATTGGAGATTAGTGAAGCAGAATGACACACTGTTTGCTACCGAAGTAATTGAAAAGATTTATGTTTATACAAAACCTATAACTTAAAAAATGAAATCTAGATGTCTAAAATTTACAATAAAGCTTGTTCTAATCAGATATCACCCCTAAAAATACAGCTGGTTCCCTACTTAAAGGACACCTGTCATCAGGTCTGTGTCACTTGTCCTGTCACTACTACCTGTTGGAGCAGCTCACATGGATCACATCCCAGCCATTATCTAGTTATTTTATACATTAATCATTATAAAATCATCTATTCTTTATAATGTAAATGAGGCTGGTCACATGGTCAGAGGCAGTGATGTCACCCCTGTTACCCCTCCCCTCTCCTCCCCCTGCTCATGTCTGTGTGTAATGTATAGTAAAACATTGCTAGTGTGTGTGCTGCATCTGCTGACATGCTGCATCCTCCTAATACACAGAGACACAGACATCAGCCACACATGTACCTGACATGTTCTGCTATAACATGGCTGCATCCTGGAGCTGTTGTATCTCTCCTATACACACACAGGCTGCAGGGGATGTGGCCACCAGCACCAGGAAGCACATGGAAACATTACACCATTATACCTCACATAATTATACCTCACATCATTATACAGGCTGTCAGTCAAGCACTGGGGGTGTGGCTGTACCTCCCACTCATGAATAAGGTGGACAGCTTGAATATGCTAATGCTTCATTGGACATTTCACAGGTCATTTGCATACAGCTTTAGGACCTCATTGCATAAGTTTACAGGCCTGTAGAGGGACAATGAAGGGATAGAGGCAATGCTCTCTAATGGCAGTTTGTGAAAATATATTTAGTTTAGGGGGTTATTTTGCCTGACGGGTTCTCTTTAAGGAAACTTGACTTACAGACGACCCCTAGTTAAAGACAGACCCCTCTGTCCACTATGACCTTTGGAGAAGCTCTCTGGATGCTTTACTATAGTCCCAGGCTACAGTGATCAGCTCTAATGTGTCTGTAATGGAGCTTTATTGATAAACCTTGGTCCCATTACAGCAAAAATTTTGTAACTCCAATTGTCACCAGGGCAAAAAATGTTTTTGTACTACAATTATAAAATATACAGTTTGGACTTACAAATTCAACTTAAGGACAAACCTATGGAACCTATCTTGTACGTAACTCGGGGACTGCCTGTACATCTACTATCTACCAGTAATAACCACTACCTTGTATCATAAAAAAGATTAAAAATGAAAAATAGTTTTTTTTTGTTTTTAAACACAAAAAAAATTGTACCGTAATCCAAAACCACAGCCAAAAAGACACCAACTGATAAAAGGGTCCAAACATACATAGGGTTTTTTTTTTTTTACCAAGGCTTTTATGTCAGTACACTTATCTCCTTGTAGCGTGATAACACAAGTAGGTGGGGGTTGATTTGTAATTTTTATTGGTTATAATGGCCAACACAGACATCTTATAGCCATATAAGATATATTTGTGGGGCTATTATTTTACCATTCCAGCTCCTATCAGGGAAATCAGGTTCTCTGTCTATACATGGAGTCTAGTACCTGTATATTGATTCACAAAATGGATGCTACTATGGCAACTAGTTAAAAAAAAGTTCCAAAGAGACCTAAAACTATCCCTGTAACTGTTCTGATGGGTCCAGCACATTTGGGAACCTGACTGACATAGGAGCATAGTAAGGGGGTTACTTTGGCTTGTACCCTGGGTTCTTTAAATCAACAACTCTTGACTCTTAGAACATCTGGAATATACAAAGCTAGAGACGGGATCTGAGTCTCTTTCTCTCTGGGTGATGCAAGATCTATTAGCTTAATTAGCCCTTTGCCTCCCTGACCCCTCTCAGATCCACCCACTGATGCACCTCAATTGCTTTCAGCCACTCCCCTTTGTTCCCTTCATACTGAAATCTGACCTTCACATTGCTCTGGCTTTGTGCCCATGTATATGCAGGAGTCTTCTCATTATGGTAGCTGGTGGAGCTCATCTTCACCTTCTCCTCTATCCAGTTGGATGAAACGCCAGTTGGAAATGTAATGTAATGCCATGGTCACACGTGCGGCTTCCACTGCAATTCTTAATGCTAAGCTAGCACACAGGGGCAGCCTCAGCCGCATCGCATATGCATTTCCATTAAAGTGAATGGGAGTGTTAAGCAGCACCCGATGTCTTGCATTTAAACATTACAAGATATCAGGGTCTGGTTGCCAATCGCATGCATTTCTACAGTAATGCATATGTGATGGGGCCGAGGCCCTGCCATCGTGCGCTGACATTGCATTAGGCACATGTGACTGTGGCCTAAAACAGGAAGGCAAGGCTTATGGTTACAGGCAATGTCATAGCAAACAGTCAGATCACTGCTTTGAATTAACATTGCTGGTGTAATAAAAACTGAAATCTAATTGTCCATCATCGTCAACACTGGCACTTTTTAGATCCACTAGTATCATGCAGTAGGCATGGTGCCATTACAAAGTCGCCTACTTAAAGGATTTTCCTAGGACTAAAAAGTATTGGTCTATCGTTATAATAGATCATTAATTGAAACAAAATTGGTCCAAACACTTGGCCCTGCACAAGACAATTTTTAACAGGTTCCAGGGTAAAGACAACAATAGAGGAAAGGTGAGTATTTTTTATGGCTACTGTGGTTGAGCATTTTTGGCTACTATGGGCCTGTTACTAAATTTACTACTGCTGAAGCACTATTACTATATTGACTACTTTTGTGCATCGTTATTATGTTGGCCACGATGGGTTACTGTGACTACATTGGCCAATTTGATGATTGCCAGATACTGTGGGGGAGGGTACCAGTGACTGTTGGCTAATGTAGAGCACTATGAAAATATATTAGCTACTGTGAGGCATTGCAATTGATGACTATCATGGGGCACTGTTGGGGGGATCATTGCTATATTGGTGACAGTGAGACACTTTAACTATATGTTCCTATAATAGAGAGCCCCTATAAATAATAATACAATTAATTAGAACCCAGTGGCAAATTTTGTGAAATATAACAACCTATCATACACCAAGCGTCATTGTATGATAGCCCTGCTGCCCCTTCAGGGCAGTCAGTTACTTCAAGAGGCAACATCAAAAGTTGCTGGCTGAAGTGAGTGCACCATTGCGTTTCTGGCACAGAAGCCCTGATAAATCAGCCCCATTGTCTCAATTTATTATAGAAACAGTATATACTATTCATAATTAGAGATGGGCGAATTTGACAAAATTCGACCTGACCAGGTTCGCCGAATTTTTAGAAAAAATTTGATTCGACCTGAATCAAATCATGTTGAATCACATTAAAAAACAGGTATTTGCTGGCTGCAGAGAGCCTGTAGGGTGTTGTAGAACATTGTGCCATGCTCAAATATGCATAGGGAGCGTGGTGTAGTCTTCAAACAATGCTGTGTTTTAGTATGACATGTACATGACAACCGCTGCTCTTAGAATCACTTCACTCTTCAATTCCATGGGCACTTGCAGGGGCCAACTTGACTGAGTAAGTGAAGCGGGAACGCAGCCTGACAAGGTAATGTCTGTGCCAGCTTGAAAGGACTGAGCTGAGGGCCAAGATCCCACTAGAACATCATAGTGCACTCTTTTTACACTGACATCAGATGATTCCAAAGATGAGGATAGAAACTGTTCTGTTAATACATGTAGAAAACCCCCAAAAGACTGGAGAGGGTATCAGCAGTAATTTTGCACTTACTTCTGACAGGAGTTGATCCAAAACAGAGATGACCAGTACATCAGATATTTGCATGTCCTTTGTGTTCTGTATCCACTCCTGCTTTTGGCTATCAATCCTGAAGATTTTCATTCCTTCTGACAGATGAAATGAAAGGGAAAACCAAACATAATGGCAACGTCATAGAGTGCTGGAGCGTGAAAACAGCATTATGGAAATCACAGAGTGTTCCAGGGAGACAGCGTTCAGCGTTCAATTTGAATTTGAAGATTAGAGACACCACATGCATCATTCATTACAATTTCCCTGAAAATTTTATGTCTTTGCCAAAAAAGATAAACAATAGCACAAGAAGGGAGTGAGTATTAGTATTAAAATATAACTTTTAATTAAAAAAACCATAAAATCACATAGGAGTGTCACTTGTACAGTATCAATTAATGTAACACAATTACCTCAATGCAGAAGTGTCCCAACATAAAATATAGTTGCTACATCCAGGTAAGGGTAATCAAGAAAAAACACTCTTACCGTTATTCAGACGTAAACGCACCCACGGGCTGGGGGTCGGGGATTACAAAGGGAGAAAGGTATACTGTCCCTAAAAAGAACTGCAAAGGTGGTAGCAGCAGCATGAGGTCAGAGAATGGCATAATGACAAATTCTGGAGGTGGCAGCAGCAGCATGAGGTCAGAGAGTGGCACAATGACAAATTCTGGAGCTGGAAGCAACATGGTAGGCCACATAGTGGCACAATGACAAAGTGTGGAGGTGGCAGCAGCATGAGGTCAGAGAGTGGCACGATGACAAATTGTTTAGGTGGCAGCAACATGTTAGGCCACAGTGTGGCACCATGACGAAGTTGAAATTAATTTCAATTTTGAAATGAATTTGAAGTTTAAAATGAATTTGAAGTTTGAAATTAATTTGAAGTTGAAATTTTTAATTTAAATTTGAAGATTAGAGATGCCACATGCATCATTCATTACAATTTCCCTGAAAATGTTATGTTTTTGCCAGAAAAGAACTGCAATTCGGGGTATACAGATCCCCCAAAACGGACTCTCTGGGATTGGAGCAAAAATCACTCCATAAACTATGTGGATTGCTAGTAACTTCAGCAACAAAAAAGAACTGCAATTTGGGGTATACAGATCCCCCAAAATGGACACGCTGGGATTGGAGCAGAAATTGTTACAGCACAGTACAGTACATGACATCACATAAGCCTGCCGGTCGCTGATTGGCTTACAGGTCTGCACATATGTTCGAGGGTGTTCCTTTCTTCTTCCCAGAGTTCTCTGCCACATGTAACACGTTGTGTTCGTGCCCATTTTGCTAATAAAGGCGGAAAAAAAACTTTGTTCCCACGAATCACCCTAAACTTCGGATTTGTGACGAATCGAAGGTTTCCATAAATTCGGAACAAATTCCACTTCGTTTGAATCGATTCGCCCATCTCTATTCTTAATGACCTACAATAATTAATAATTTATATTGCTCCCATAATAAATTGGGAAGAATTAATTCCCTTGAACATAACATGGCACACATCTCTTTATATAATGTGTGTACAGTATATGTGCTACAGTTTTGGACTGGAATACAAAAAAATCACTCAAATTCATCTTGGCCTAAGTTGCCTTTTATAAAAGAAACCTGTAGATTATAAGTTTTAACAAAGTAGGTCAATACTGTATTTTTTGTTGATTTGCAGTAATTTGGGCATTCTGGGCAGATACTTTAAAGAGTCGAAATTGTATCAGATAATACTTGTACTACACCTAAGAGCCACACCATGAGGTCTCCAACTTTTGAAGTTATGTGGTTGTGTACTTTAAGACTGACATGACATCTTTGAAGACTTTCTGTTACATCCTTCAAGCAAAGGGCTTGCACACTTGTAGCCTGGAGGTTGAGTCTTTGAAGCCGAGTTCTGGAATATTAAGTGCCTCGGGTGTCACTTTGAAAACAAAGCTTCACCTTATACACTGGAATATGTTGTTGAGAACTTTTCAGCAAATTCTACAGTTGCTCGACATTGCCGTTAATTTGACCAAAAAAAATGTTTTTGTGTAACGGATAATTGATTTTTAGACAATTAACCTTTAAATCATACTATACAATGTTAGATTCTGTTAAATATATAAATAGAATCATTGAGAACTCCTGCACGCAATAGATACTTGGAATTGTATGGGGGAAAAATCTAGTAACCTGTAGAGATTACAATGGCAGTGTGCAGACTGTGCTGAGAGATTCTGCAATGGAATTGACATGATTTGCGAATCTTAAAATCTGCTTTAAAGGGGTATTCCAACAAATACAAGTTTCTTAAATATACTCAGGATAACATAATAACAAATTCTCTAATTCAAATACACAGTATTTCACAGATATAAATCCAACCTGTCACTTTTAGTCCTGGTGTACACAACTTCTGCTACCCCTGGTTTCAGACCCTTGATCTTCTGACTTTAGGGTCGGCAGCCACCTTACCTGATGCTGTGGAGCTGAGCTCTTTTCTGCTCCCTGCAGCACCCCCTTCCCCTTGCATTTCAAGAGGAGCTCACACTGATACACACTGATTTCCTGCTGGCAAACAACAGCAGCAACGAGAGGAAAGCTACAAGCAACTGGCAGATAAGTTCTTTATCCGAGGAGTGGGAGGGATGCACATCAGATCTCATTGTGTGAGAGCAGAGGTGTAGCAGAGCTGAAGTGTCATTCTCAGTGTTTGCGTGTCTTTCCTCTGTGTCCTCTGGTTTCCTCCCACACTCCAAAACATACTGGTAGGTTGATTAGATTGTGATCCCCATTGAGGACAGGGACCAATTTGGCAAGCTTTGTGTAGTGCTGCGTAATCTGTGTGTACTATACAAATAAAGGATTTATTATATTATTATTGTGTATAATATGCATCTCATGGATCTCATCATCTTATCTCTGATTTGTCTCATCTCTCTTTGTATGTGTCAGATACTAGTACAATGTTCAGAAGGTAAATGAAAGTGTATATAAACGATTGAGCCTGACAATCTAGGTACATTGTGAGCATCTTATAGCACAACAGGGATCATAATGTATCTGCTTAGAGAGTCCCCACCCACACTCTGGAATCTTACATTGACCATCAGTGAGTGATAGGATCTAAAACAGCAATAAAACTGAGTAAAATTGTAAAGTAAGGGATTAAAATGATTTTTATTTATGTTGTAAACATCACTAGGGGGTTCAAATTTGAAAATTTTCTTTCATGGGCAAATACCTTTAAATATTTTTCAATTTCTGTAGCAGAAATTCAATAAAGAGCCACCCTTTGGTATCTACAAATAGGAAGATTTATCAAACCCTAAAAAGGCAGAGTCAAATTCCAGTCTATATATGTAATACACAAGAAAACGCAAGCTAAACACTTCCTGAATGAAATGTAAACTCCCCATCGTATCACTAAATGTAATCAATGCTTTTCCCCTTTGTATCACCTGATTAGACAGAAATCATTAGCTAAATGAATAGATATAGAAGAATAATTAGTACATGAGAGCAGAAATGCATCGTCTTGGAATAAAAAGGATTTATCAGAATCCGCTAAAAGCTTTCATGTTTGGTAATACAATCCTTCTAGTTAAGTGATAAGTATCTCTCTGACCTGCTTATGTATCAAGCTTGGGTTGTCTCACAATGTACATATGATATCTAAGTGTTATCTTAATTCAATAAACCTTCAACAAATGCAAGTTGTGATAAAAAGCAGAGATACTACTGTTGGCTAAGTTATCCCTAATGTGTAACTTGACTATCATGAGTATCAAGAGAGGGTTATCTGATGGAGTTTAGAATACGGAAGAAGTGTATTAAAACATATTGGTATCAAAATTCTTTTTTCTCCTTCAAATTTCCATTTTTCCTTAGTTAACCCATGTTGTCGTTCATTGCTTCAATTTATCTAAAATATTTATGTCTGTATTTATAGTTTTTGTAAACATTTAAGATTTTAAAAATCAAACAGTTTAATTTCTTCTTTATAGGATTAAACCCTGCCTGCTGGATCTTTCTGGAGGCAAGGGGGTTGGGCTGCTGGGCAGTTCTACAACAGGTCCGGCCTGGTATAGAATTGCGCTATAGTTTGTGGTATAGTCTGCCTACTCTGCCCCCAAACACTCCCTACTTCAAGCCCTTTCTCGCCCACTTGCCTTGGAGGTGTGGCCTGGCATAGAATTGCACTATTGCCCTACAGTCCTATAGCATGCCCACTCTGCCACTGGACACTACCCCCTTTGTGCCCTTTCACAACTCTTTGGTGAGGAGGTGCAATTAGGGTGTAATTGCGCCTATTTCAGGGTTTGGATACAAGACACTGGAGCACCAGCCCTGGTAAATCCTCCCATTTGTCTCTATAGTTACACACTGCAAGTAAGGCCAGTTCATAACCCAAACCCAAACAAGGATATTCACTAACATTCAGAGCTATACTATGAAAGCAACTAAAGAGAATGCAGCAGATTTCTTATACTAAAAGGACTTTTCTCCTCACTATAACCATTCCCTTAAACATAAACATTGTTGGACAAATTGGGGCAGATTTATCAAGCAGTCTGAAAGTCAGAATATTTCCAGTTGCCCATGGCAACCAATCACAGCTCAGCTTTCATTTCACCAGTGCTCATGAATATTTTAAAGGGGAGCTGTGATTGGTTGCCATGGGCAATTGGGAAATATTCTGACTAGATGCTTGATAAATCTGCCCCATTGTCTTAACTCTTCTGGCCAACATTTTTTCATTTTTGTGTTATATATATATAATATATATATATATATATAATATTATAGTCTATATAGAAAATTGTAATTCCTAGTGTAAAGATTTAGTGTCCAGTGCTCTGTAGTGTATGGACCTGTACAACGTAACATTTCTTTTTATGGGAGGAGCTGCCGTTTTTAGTGCTACCACTTGGGGACTGTTTGACCATTTGATCACTTTTTATCCAATTTTATTGAATTGCAAAATGGTAAAAAATTATTGATTTGAACATTAGGACGCTATTTATTTTACAGGGATCTCTGCCAGAAATAATTTTGATAGATCAGGCATTTTATTGTATGGGAACACTTAACATGTTTATGATGAGGGAAAAAGGGTATGATTTCAACTGCCCCTGGCAGACAATCACAGATCAGGGTGAATTACAAGTCTGGGAGTCTAAGTGAGATTGATTGTTTGACTGAAAGTCAGCACCAGGAATAGAGGTGGCGATTGAAACAATGGTATGCATGCTTGTGTATGTGTTGAGTGTTGCCGATTTATGCAAACGCCTCTTGCTGCAGGACACAGTAATATATGAAAATATAAAAAAATATTTTCAAAACATGATCCATTATAGTTATCAAAGAAAAACAGTAGATTGTTTGTAGGCAGGGTCACCATCAATGATCATCTGAGTGTTTGTGCTACTTTTGTTGATGGTCATAGAGCTATGTTTGACAAATTTAGTGTCTTTTTAATATTACATGGACACAACTTCTAACATGTTTTATTTTTACACCATTTACTTAAGTTTAGAAAAGTGGAAGGAACAGTTGTTGCAGTTGGTCAAATTTATTAATTTGTGACCACTTAAAATGTCTCAGGTCATTAAAAAAAGTTTCAAATTCTCTATTTTATAAGAGGCAAATCCAAATATTTGGCCAGTTCAATCTCATACCGATGTGTGCCGTATTAGTATGTTACAGGTCGGTTGCAGTTGTATGAAGAAGGCTCATGGGTTGAGTCCTTTCCATACAAGGTGGGTGTTTGCTGCAGACTGCAGAAAACACCCACCGATAACACCCGCAGTAAGTGCTGGCTCCGATCGTGGATGTTAATGATGTAAACACCTCCAGGTCATATCGGATTCCATCGCTGCCTCCTGTGAGGTCATCAGGGGCGGCGATCGGTTACTATGACAGTCTCAGGTTATATGAAGACCCGAGGCTGTCTTGTTTTAAACCATTTATTACAATGTGTGCTTTGCACATTGTAATATATGTTTAGGAAATCCCCATATACTGTCATACTGTAGTATGTGTACTACATTCAATTCAAATCCAATAAAAAGGCCATGCAGTCCTTAAGATGGTAGCACTGAAAACTTGCAAAGAAAAACACCACAAATGACTCTATATGCCAAAGAAGAATAAAGTAGACATGACATTTTGGGCGCTCAGTGAAAGCCGTAAAATTCAAGCCCACAAGCCCAGTACACAGCATAGAATATTATGTACCGTCACTATGAAGTACAATTTGTTAAGCAGAAAACAAGCTCTCACACAGCTCTCTACATGGAAAGATAAAATGGTTAAAGATTTTTGAAGGTGGGGAGTGAAAAATGGAAACACAAAAATGAAAAAGGACTTGGTCTTTAAAGGGTTAACCATTTTATTAAACAAATAACAGTTTATTTTACCAAATTGTTACAAAAAATAGATTAATGTACACATGTAGTATCCCCTCGACTGTAAGAACTTCAAAATAAATTAAACCATACTGTTACACAAAAAATAAACACCAGAAAAATATGGAAAATGTATTTATTAGTTATAAAACAAAAAAAAACAATATTTGGTATCAACATAATCACAGTGAGACACAAAATGATGGAAAGGTCAAATTATTTACACCTTTGGTATATGGCACAACATTTAAAATGAAAAAAAAAAAAGAATTACTGTACATTTTTCCATCCTCTAACAGTTTAGGTTAATAAAAGTTATTGAATATGTTTTATGTACCCCAGTTTTAATAAATCAAACTTAATAAAATTACCCCCCTCTTTTGGAAGACAGCACATTTTCTTTCCAGTTGCATTATAAAAAAGGTTCTGTATGCCTCCATATGAGACTTAATAATACTAGGACAACTGTATTGTCAGGCCTCGGGGTCAGTGAACCCTTTGGACCACAGCGGACGATGGCACAAGCCCGCCGCAAAGCAGGATGTCCTATCTTTTCACTGCTACGTAGCAGTACCGTACCGCTCCCATACGGCGCCATGTGCCCATTACCGGCCCACAGGGGATGTATATGCGACTTATATATGTTGCTGTATAAACGTCCCTTGAACGGCTGTGTGAATGAGGCCTTAGGCTTAATTTACACAAACGAGAGGAGGAGGTTTGACCCCCTCCCCTCTCCATAGAAATGCACGGAGTACGGCCGTGCACACAGGGAAATATAGAACATCTCCCGTCTTTTCTACTGTCTCGCACCATGTGGCCATTGCCGCCAAAGGGGGATGTATTACAGTCATGTGAATGCGGCCTCATCTGTCTACTTTTCTTTCATGTTTGTATCGTCAAATCTTTGTCTCTGTGTTAGGACTTGGGGAAGGGAGGGAATGTTGACCAGTCGCACCTACTGCTTAGGGTAAGCTGAGCAAATGGGTAGGGATCACTGGGAAGGGGATTTAGCCTTAGTGTTCACTGTCTTTGTCTGTCTTTCCAGTCCATCCTAGCCTTCCCCTCTCTGCATTACACACTGTGCCATTGGTGACCCATTGAAATCAGTGATTGGCTAAGTATAATTTCCTGTGTGTTGAAATATAACTCCATAAAATATAGATTGGGACCAGCAATTATTCAATGGGTGCCTTATTTAAACTAAAAGCTGGAGCTAAAAGTTTTAAATTGCCATTTTTGAGAAAACTGGAGCAGCTTTTTTTAATGATGTTACCGAGACCATAAATCTAAGCCTGTAGCAGAAAAATAAAGTAGTTCTGACAATTCTGACAAGCTACTCTATAGACATAAGAGACGTCGTTATTAAATATTCATCATTTTATATGGATAGTAATGTAATTTTTGAATACATGCCAAGTCACATATATTACATATTCTTACAAAATGCAGCAAAATACCTGACTTTTAGTATTTAACGCTATAAGTCATACACATGTATCCAACATAAATCAATAGTGACAATGTGATTATTTTATGGGATTCATTAGTTGTAGGGGAAAACCTCTAAATGTATTGCATTACTGCACCATCATCCAGCACCTTCAACATAAAGTAATTCTCTAAAGAACTCACTAAATATAACACTGGAGCTAAAGACTCACATGTGGCCCAACGTACACTCATAAGGTGATGTATTATTCTCATGCTTCCTCCCAAGCGTCGATAACCTGGCATCAAGGATAAGATTAAGATCATTCATTTAGCTCTTCCATGGTTCTTCGTCATATGATGTGATTTAATGATTTCATGTATTGGCCTTAGCTATCGTATGTAGTCCATATTGATTCACACCATATTACTCAGAGTAATATAAACTGACAGGCAAAGCCTACTCAGCTGCCACACAGCCAGACTCACAATGTAATCTTCCTACCCTAGAGGTTTATACCAGTAGTAGGACAATCGCCTTTTGTGTAAATAATTACTATATGATGTGACAGTAGCTTAAAGGGAACCTGTTACTTCTTACACTTCAGTATTAAGTAATGACCTTTAGCATGGTGCCCCTCACTAAGATGCTGAAAAGTCAACTTTTGGAGGTCATCTGTCTGATATCACACAGTGAAGGTCATGTCAATATCACCTCACAGGATGCAATTTAGTGCATGGCTAGTTGGAGCTGCTCTCCACCTCTGTAACTGGTTAGGGTTTTTAAAGCTCATAGTTAGAGGCCATAACTTAATTCCAGTTACGACTAGAAAATACCTAACAGGTTCCTTGTTTAGGATAAGAATGCCCCACTTGGACAATCACTAACGTTTCATTGTTAATATCTATTGTATGAAAGCTATTACTAGGTGTAACATTGTGAACATTTTTCTGTAGGTTCTACTTTATTAATGTCATCTCCCCAATAAAGAAAGAATCGCCAATTTTGAAATACAACACACACGACCCATGTGCTGACTACACAAAGCATTTTAATTTGCAAAAAGTGTATTAGTATCTTGACAACAGAAGAATTTTTCCAGACCCTTTTTGGGTTTCTATTGTAAGTTTTATAGAATTTGACAACAAGCTTATTAAATGAATTGTGCAATGTGCCAGAAAACACAAGGCTTGCTATTGGCATGGAGAGCAGTTATCTTGCCAAGTAGTAATTAACAAATATCATTATCCATGATTGTAGAAAAAAAGAATTAGTACAAGGAGATCCGGAATGGGACAGCTTTACTTATAAGGAAATTTAGTGCAGCTCGTACTATTCTTGTACTCATATTTTACACACGGTATCACCTTTCCGTTTAACAAATAAAACAAACATGTGTTCAACACTGTTGCTGTTCTGTTATTCCAATCTGGAACCAAAAGTCTATCCTGAACTTGTTTCCATAGGTCCTTTTTGTGTATGGAGCCCAATGGAAATTATGATTCAGATGGGTGCTTATTAAACAACCCGTCAGTATTGGGGGTATATACAATAGATCATCCCATACTCTACAGATACACTTAAGATAGCAAACAGTGTCATGTATTTTAATGGGCTCCCATACACAGCCATGTTTCTACCCGAGCTACAAAACCCAGAGCAGATCCTACTCCTGACTTTGTTTGTGCCTCAGGTAATCTTTTTGTCCTATCATCTTCCTGTAAGCATACTTGGGTCAGGAAGTAAAAATTATCCTTACGGAGACTTTGCCAATTAAGATTGCCTTGCAGCCATATGGAGACTTATTGCCATTGATGCTCCAATAAAGGGATTCTGGAAAATATACAAGTAAGTTTATCAGGATGGGACAAGGAAACCAATGCCTCTTTTCCTACCTTGTAAGGCAGCCCCTTTTACATCAAGCTTTATTTTAAGAAGCCTAATGACTTGATGTGGGATAACAACCAAGCCAATGGGGCTCATTTACTAAGGGTCTGCGGGCTGCATTTTCGGCGGGTTTCCCGACGATTTCCATGTTGCGCTGCATTTAACAGGGGATTGTGTCAGAGGGATTGGATTTTGGTGCATCAGTGCTGGCTTTCACGCGACACAAATCGGGAGGCGGGCCGTCGGACGATCCAACGGAATCGGACAACACGCAGGATTTAACATCGCAAATTGCTTTGCAAGACATGCACTTGCACTTGAAGAAGGTGAACTCCGGCAGGATCTCGGGTGCACAATGTTGGTGAATCGTGCCGGACTTAATCTTCGTCAGATCGTCTGGATAGGGGATCGCGACAGGACCGGGTAAGTAAATGTGCCCCAGTATATGTATTCAGATTCCCAACATAGCACAGTTTAAACATGGTTATGTGAGAGGCTTCTGAAAGTCATGCTTGATGGTAAGGGGGCTGCCTTACAAGGTAGCAAAAGAGGCATTGTTTTCCTTGTCCCATCCTGGAAAAACGTATTTGCATATTTTCCCTTAAGTAAATTTCACATGCTAATGACACATTAGCCACAAACAATGGACAGTGTAATGCTGGCCACACACCTGGAGATCTTTTGACCAACATCTTTCAGTAGGTTTCTACTAGATATGTAAATAAACATATAAGGGGGGATTTATTATACGCTTGCGCTCATGAAGGATACATCAAGAGGTTCAGGCCTCTTGATGAATCTGGCGTGAGGCCATGCCGCCCGACAAAACTATGTCAGGTCTGACCTGGTGTAGTTTTGTGCAAAAAACTTCAAACAAATGAAGTTTTTTTAAAAAGTATGGAGCCACAGCGCAGAAACGGCCCACTCTGCCGGTGACAGCACCTCTCAACAGCCACATGGCACATGCAGTGCACAAGAATTTGTGATTATTTCACTGCTTATATGGCAGAAATGTGTAAATTAAGCTAAAAAAAACTGGAAGTGCAAGTCTATGGAATGAGGGAAAGATTTTGAAAAGCTACATAGGAGAACATATAGAGTGGTGACATTTCAGATTCTTGCTGAAAAGATTTATACCAGTAAAATGTAGAAATAGACATATAGACACAGATAAAATATGAAGGGTGAAACATTCCTGAGATATCAGATTTGAGCTCCATGTGCTTTCACTTAAACTTTACAACGAATGAGCAATGTGGTTTTCTTTAACATCTCTTATCAATAAATTAACGTCATAGTAAGACATCGCCCCTAATTAATGGCAAATGCCGAAAACCTGCACTGATAGGTAGATTGTTATCTGTTCTGTTATTCTTAGAGATTAGCCTGTTTTGACAGGTATTATAGTATATATTTCAAGGGCATTCTCCTAAAACGCAGTTTCCTTCGGGTCATACAGCATTTCACAGAAGCCTTCTTATTGATAATACATTAGCTGGCTCTCTGTTCATGCCTGATGTTTCATTTCTAGCATAAAACAACTCAATGATAAAAAATAAGTCAACAGCCAAATAAACAAATTGACCTCTACTGTTCCCCACATCTCTTCCTGACCTAAAAGAAGATTAATGTTGCCTCAATTATGCAAACTTAGAATAATCAGACCTGGAACAGATGCTGTTTATGACAAGTTCACTTCCTAACACAGCCAAACGAAATCTTACAAGGCGAGAAACTGCGATACGTTTACAGGTAATCAGCTTCAGTATGACAAACAGCCCTCGATAAAACAGTCTTTACATGCCTAATAGTTACACTTCGCATTACTGCATAGTTCGCCATTGTGGGAAGACGCGGACTGTATCTATGCAGTTATGATCATTTTCTCTGTATGTTCATGCTGATCCTGGGTTTTGTATCATGCTTCACCTTGTAGGGTCAAAGAGGGCAGATCCTGTGATTAGATTTTGCTGTAAGGTGTGAAAGCAGCTCTGAGGGTGGAAATAGCAATTGATTTTGTTTATAGCTATTTTTCTTGTCTGGTGTTATATAGCAGCATAGGGACAGGATGAATATATAGGTCATCAGGTTTGCGTCTCTAAGAGTAAGAGTTCAAGGAGAGATGTGTTTCCTATCAATCAATCAGAAAATTGAGTAGAGGTAGGTGTCAAGAACTGAAACTTTTCTCTAATCTGATCGATTCTATGTAACTTTCTGTCTGCTAGTATTATATCATTTCACACAGAGATTCATGCACAGAATACACAGCCATACACAGATGTTTTTTCACAGAAGATTGTTTTTTATAACCTTGTGCTTAACTATGATTTTTGCTTAGCTTACTTAAGCTCTATTTATTAGATTGTAAAGAGCAAGACTATTGGACGTGCCCCATAGGTGCCCTGGGGCCCCACAACTTTTCTTATAAGGGGGACCCACAGGCAATGTCCTGCAGTCAGCTGACTGTCTCTAGGAGTGATGTTCAGCAGTGGTGCCACCACACAATGCATGGGCCTGCCTCCGAGTGGTGACAGTGACCCACTGGGATTGTCGTGAGAGAGCGTGCCCACCCAGTCATACACAATCACATTGCACATGCAGTACAACACCGGATCCACCAGTACCTAACACTGGTTGGCTGAACTGGTTCCCAGCCAACTCCTAGCCAATCAGTATTAAGTTTACTTCCTCACAGATCATTCGGCCCGATGTGTGAGAGAAGGAGAGAGAACTGTCAGGGAAGCAGTGGTGCGTGGGACCGGTGTGGTGACTAGGACTAGTAGTCAGTACTTCTGCCACTGTGCTAGCAGCTAGGATAACACCACTTCCACTATGCCAGCTACGCTAACATGTAAATAAGATATAGTTTATTAATGATAATTTAGAATAGATTTTGCGCCCAGGGGCTTCCACCTACCTTAATCCAGCCATCAAGCTGGTTCATATGGTCTGATATCTTTTCTCTCTGCCAGTCGTTTGTTAGGAGCTATTGCTGCCGTGATCCAAACTGATCAATCCAGCTTTATGCCGGGTAGATCAACGTAGGCAAAGGTTAGGTGGCTATATCTCAATCTGCAGGCTAACAACACTGCCAACTCAGATAGATATGTCCTCTCACTTGACGCTGCCACAGCTTTTGACAATGTTGAGTGGGAATTTTTGTGGACAGTCTTGCGGTCATCCCCGATGATAAAAAGATTCCCTATTGCATGTGGGAAGGAACATGTTTTTCTCTACGCTGGCAACCTCCTTATATACTTAGGGAACACTGACCAATCTGTTAGTGGGGCCATGAGCATTATTAATACATTTGGAACCCATTCGGGATTCAGCATTAATTGGGACAAATCCGTTATACTCCTGCTACTGTCTATTCCCCAAAGAGATTTGCTGCAGGGCCCAGCCCTTCAAATTTTCACCAGATTCAAATACCTTGGAATTTTGGTAACATAATTGCCTAAATACTATATCAAAGATAACATGAATCCTCTAGTATACAAAATAAATACTTGGTGTAAACTCTGCCTGTCGTCAGTGGGAGAAGTAATTTGATCAAGACGGTGCTAATGTCCCAGTTGTTGTAGATCTTGAAAAACTCCCTGGTTTTCCAGAACTAAAGATGATATTCTTGCATATCCTGATGTACGGACGATCCCTCCTTTTACTGTGTGCAAATTTTTGAAGTAATGTACTTATTTGTTATTGTATGAGAACTTTAATAAAAGTGATCTTATTTAAAAAGAAAGTGAACTATTAACAAACAATAGACTAGTAATGTGCCTCAGGGGGCCCATAGCCAAAACTGGACAAGCAAGAAACCATTACTTTTGATAATTATTCTCAATAAATATAAGTATTAGAGATCACAGGAAATGTATAGTGTGCATGAAGACATGTTTATGTGTGATTGGAAGTTATCAATAAGCTGTATAACCATAAGGCTACATGCACATGACTGTAAATGCCATATGGGCAGAAAACGGGAAAGTGAGACACAGTGCATGCACATCAGGATGACTCCATATTCTTTTAAGGAAAGATTACACATGGAGCTTTCATTTATCTATTGATGCAATTTCAACAGAAATATAAAACATCTCTTTTCTAGGCAAATGATGATAATATTACCCTGTTTCCCCTAAAATAAGACATCCCCTGAAAATAAGACCTAGTACAATTTTGTTTAGGCTTAGAAATATAAGGCCTCCCCTGAAAATAAGACCTAGCGGCAGTCATTGCGGCAGCTCCCCCCGCGCCATACATTAGTATAAGGAAATCTTTTAGGTGCTGCAATAGATTGTGACATGGGGAAGAATTCATGGAAGTAAATCACCGGCTGTTGTGCTGCAAATGTGATACCAACAGCTACCAGGATAAGAAGGCGTCATTTCTGGAAAGTGCTTTCACTAAACATGAGAGATTGTGGCCAATGATTCTAAGAAATACAGCAAGAAATTCAGAATTTGGAGATTTATAGGAATGCTAGAGAAGTAGATTTTTTTGTTCACCAATAAATGTAAATTCTTGTTCATGGAAAAATAAGACATCCCCTGAAAATAAGACCTAGTGCCTCTTAAGAAGCAAAAATTAATATAAGACACTGTCTTATTTTCGGGGAAACAGGGTAGCAGATATAATTGTTAGATCTCTACAATTACTAAACTTCAACATGTTTAAAATAAGGTGAGAATATGGGAACTGCCAAGATGATGATGAAATAGGTCACAGGGACTTGTGAAAGGCATAATGTTTCCAAGATTAAAAGATTCAATGAGCTCCTTGAGAAATTCTACTTTGTTCTACTTTGACAGCAATGTAGGGTTGAAGGGCTGCTCTCTAAGTATACACTCATAAGTTAAAAGCCATTTCATTATAATGGCATCTACATGTATAATGTTTTATTGTAACAAAAGCAAGTTATATGTTCTCACATCATCTACAGACTTACTATTATGTTTTTTTGTGTACATAACTAGCTTTAAATCAATGCAAAAGAAGAAATAACTAAAGCCGGTCATTTTCAGTTACAGAAAATCCAGCAAGTACAGGCAGTCCCCGAGTTACATACAAGAAAGGTTCTTTAGGTGTGTAATTAAGTTAAATTTGTATGTAAGTCAGAACTATATATTTTATAACTATAAATTTGTCACTGTGACAATTAAATTTTCAAAATGTTGTGCTGTCCCGGGAACAAGGATTATTAATAAAAATTTTAGACACCTTACATCTGATCATCCGACCCTTCCTTAACCCTGAGTTTACAATATTACTAGCCCATGCCCTTATCATCTCCAGCTTGGGCTACTGCAACATTCTTCTCTGTGGTCTCCCAGCTGTCTAACGCCCCTCCAATCCATTCTTAACCCTGCTGCCCAGCTAATTCTTCTGTCTCCTCGATTCTCATCTGCCTATCCTCTCTGCAAGTTTTTCCACTGGTTACCAATTGCACAGCAAATTCAGTTTAAAATACTAATCATGACAACCTGTCCCCTCCATACATCTCTGAACTCATCAGCCAATCCCATCCCATACGTAATCTCCATTCCTCACAGGACCTATAGCTTCACTCGATTACCATCCTCTCTTCCCACAACCACATCCAGGACTTCTCCCGTGCATTCCTCATACCTCGGGAACTCTCTACCAAAATGTGTCAGACTGTCCCCCACTTTCCAAACCTTCAAACATAACCTGAAAACCCACCTGTTCACGCTTGCTTACAACACTCAATAAAAGCACTGCTTTGCTTCCTCACCTCATGTCCCCCCCGCCATATAGATTGTGAGCCCTCACGGGCAGGGTCCTCCTCTTGCTTGTTCCAGGTCTCTGTTTTGGTATTTGTATTTGCATTTGTATTTGTCTTTACTGAACCCCTTACTGATTGTACAGCACCAGTAAAGTAAAGCATCCAGAGAGCATTACCAGAGGTTGCTTGGTAGCAATTGGCACCCGAATAGCCTATATTATAGTCCGGGACCTTAACTGAATTGACCCATTCTGCAAAGCTCTTCTGAACTGTTCCGTTCAGAGACCCGGGCGATAGCTGTTACAGTGCTTTACACAGTGCACTGGTGTCTATGGCAGAGCATGGGAGCAATACATTCCCTGCTCTGCCAAAGACCGCTGTAACTGTGGTACTTTTAGTGTGGTAATTTTCTTGTATAACCCTCATCAGTGAAAGTTTTCTTTACAAATATAACCTGTGGGCGATGTGCGAGAGTGTTGTTGGTTGTCAGTAATTTTTGGTTCCGGTGTCCGTTTTAGGGTTTGCCTGGTAAAATTGGTGGGCATGATGTAGGGTTAGAGGCAGCAGGCAGTCTTAAGCAGGTTGTCTTAATTCATTGCTAAAAATGCAAGTACAAAATACAAAAACTACAGAGATCTGAAAAAAGTGGAAGGGTGATCCTGCACATGAAGGTTCAGAATCTATATAGGAGGGTAGATGGAAATTTGAGGTGAGGGAGCAGAGTAGTGGGTAATTGTAAATGGATAAGAGTATGAAGCACGCCACATAGGATTTAATCAATAATGAATGTAGACAGCTTTATTTAAAAAGTTTATTTACAACAGAACCACATCGCATTTCAGGCATATATGATAATCGTTTTTCAAGTGGAAAAAATTTTGTTACATGACATCTATGGTCAGATAAATTCTCTTTACTTTCTCTATCCTTCTATCTGGAGGATAAATCCGCTTCTACCTTCCCGAACTCTGCTCTCAGCATCACACATAGCAGCAAACTCTAGCCGGGGTCTTCCTGTATTGCTCCTCCCGCACAGGAGTTCCATAGGGATGACCTCATCAAAGGTGAAGAGCAGAGGAAAGTAGTGGGATTATTGTATGTTTTAGGCAATCCTAAACAACTGGGTTTTTTAGGTTACATTTTGAGGTTTGGAAAGTAGGGGACAGTTGGACACTGTTCCACAGTATGGAGGTTGTGAGAAGAGCTAATGGTAACGATGATGTGTGGGACAGCATTGGCCGATCAGTTCATAGATGTATAAAAGTAATAGAATAAAGTTTTAAATGAACATCAACCCCTGTCGATGTAGGCTTGTCTAAGCAGTCTAGAATAATACTATATCTCTAGGAAGAAACTCTGTTGCCATGCCACTCTAGTATGTTGTTTAGATAATGGCTGCAGAGTAGTCATCTGCAGGTATTGCTAGACTCTGTGCTCTATTTAAGAGTTACTATGTGGAAATCAGGTATAAAATGCATAGGTTAATAAACTATAGCTCTACTCAGCTATATCATATGACAACGATTCTCTCCAATGGACACAATGGGGCACATTTACTTACCCGGTCCTTGGAGTTCACAGAAAGTGCATGGTCCGACGATAATGCACCCTGCCGCGATTCACTAAGATCGTGCGCCTGATATCCTGCATGTGTCGCTTTCCCGCTCAGGTCCAACGGAGTTCACCTTCTTCTTCCTGGTGTATGTAAGTGCTTGATCTTGGGACACAATTTGAAAGTTAAATCCTGTCCTCGGTGCGAATCAGTCGGATCGTCGGACGGCACGCCCCCTGATTTCTGCCGCATGAAAGCCAGCGCAAGTGTGCCAAAATCTGATCGCTTGTGACACAATCCTAGCACAAACCCCTGTTAAATAACTGTTACAGCTGCGCAATCCCCGAAAACGTCAAAAATCCGGCAAAAGTGCAGCTGCAGACCCTTAGTAAATGAGCCCCAATATCTAGTTTGTGGATAGGAAATCAGTTCCCAAGTTCTTATAGGAGTAAATATATGGGTGGCCTGTTGACACATAAGACACTGGGAGAGATTCACTAAGCCTGCTCTAACAATCTTTTGTCGGAGAAGGCATGTAAATCTGCATCCGCATCTACTAATAGCCTCTTAGTAGATCCTGGACACTGGGGGGAATTTTAAATTCAAAATGCCAATCTTAATAAATTCCCCCCACTGTATTAATTGGAGAGTCAGATTGACGGTCACATGTTTCATAGTTTCATAGTTTCTACGGTTGAAAAAAGACACTTGTCCATCAAGTTCAACCAAGGAAGAGAAGGGATTGGATGAGGAAGGGATTTAGGGGAAACAATTCTATAGAACATAACCATCAATGTTATTTATGTGTAAAAAGGCATCTAGACCCTTCTTGAAGCTATCCGCTGTCCCTGCTGTGACCAGCGCCTGAGGCAGGCTATTCCACAGATTGACCGTTCTCATAGTAAAAAAGCCCTGTCGCCTACGGTGATTAAACCTTGATTTCTCCAAACGGAGACAGTGCCCCCTCGTCTTTTGATTTGATCTAATCTGGAACAACTTACCACCATATTTTTTGTATGAACCATTCATATATTTAAATAAATTAATCATGTCCCCTCGTAGTCGTCTCTTTTCCAGACTAAATAAATCTAGTTGTTTTAATCTTTCCTCATAACTGAGACCCTCCATACCCCTTATCATTTTTGTGGCTCTACGTTGAACCCTCTCCAGCTCCAGGGCATCCTTTTTATGGACCGGTGCCCAGAACTGGACAGCATATTCCAGGTGTGGCCGAACCAGTGCCTTGTATAGTGGTAATATTACATCCCTATCACGAGAGTCCATACCACTTTTGATACATGACAAGATCCTACTGGCTTTAGAGGCAGCTGATTGACATTGCATGCTGTTATTCAATTTATGATCTACTAGTACCCCCAGGTCCTTCTCAACAAGGGACTCTCCCAGATTTACTCCCCCAAGGACATATTTTGCCTTTGGATTATTGGCCCCCAGGTGCATAACCTTACATTTATCCACATTAAACCTCATTTGCCAAGTGGATGACCAAACATTCAGTTTGTTCAAGTCACCCTGCAGCCTATGAACATCCTCCATAGACTGTATTACACTACACAGTTTGGTGTCATCTGCAAAAATAGACACAGTGCTATTAATTCCTACCTCTATATCATTAATAAATATATTAAATAGTAGTGGGCCAAGCACAGAACCCTGGGTTACACCACTCATAACTGGTGACCATTCCGAGTAGGAATCATTGACCACAACTCTCTGGATACGATCCTTCAGCCAGTTTTCAATCCAATTGCAAATGATTTCTGCCAAACCAATAGCCCTAATTTTACCCATCAGGCGTCTATGAGGGACAGTGTCAAATGCCTTTGCAAAGTCCAAGAACACAATATCCACAGCTGCTCCTCCATCCAGGCATCTGCTCACCTCTTCATAAAAGCAGATAAGGTTAGTTTGACAACTTCTATTCTTAGTAAACCCATGCTGGCTGTCACTTATTATACTATTTGATGTCACATACTCCAGTATGTAGTCTTTTACTAACCCTTCCAATACTTTCCCCACAATGGAAGTTAAGCTTACAGGCCTGTAATTGCCTGGCGAAGTTCTAGAGCCCTTTTTATATATTGGCACCACATTTGCCTTGCGCCAGTCACTTGGCACCACACCAGACATTACAGAATCCCTGAAGATTTTAGCCAGCGGTACAGCAATAACAGAACTGAGTTCTTTAAGAACTCTGGGGTGTAACCCATCTGGTCCAGGAGCTTTGTACACATTGATTTCATTGAGCTTAGATTGGATAATGTCTACATTTAGCCAGTCTAGTATATTACAGGGTACATGACCCGCATACATGTGACATTGTATGGACCAGAAGGGCGAAGTTTATACAGTTTATGACATAAGTTTTACAATTTATGTCATACATATCTTTAACTGGCCAAAAAACTCCAAGGCCAAGTTCCCAACTGCCAAAATCTTCGATCACACAGAAGAAAAAATAGTGCAGCAGCCTGTATAATATTTCAGCTATGCATAATGTAAGCATGACGGAAGCTAACCTTCCCTACATTAAAACCTATAGGGAACTTAGGTGAATGATCACCTTCCGTATTTATTTTTGGTTATGCTCTTTGTAGCAAGAGCCCCCAATGCAGGTTTGAACAGGACCTAGACAGCTATTTAGGTTGGGTTTTCTAGCGCTTCCGACATTTTTATTTTCCCACCTTAGTTAATTATTCCATATCAAACAACGACAATGACAGTTCATTGTTAACTAAAGCTCTAACAGAATGTAAATATCCTTCTCCTCCAATCTGTTACCTTAATAAAGCATTCAACTTGATGACAACAGGGAAATAGTAGTAACCTGAGGACAGATGAAGAGCGAGATATATTAATACCGTACCCTGATCATAAATGAAGGCAGAATATATTTCTGATGCTAAACATGAAGACGACACAGTTGTTTTGGGATTACTTTACATGACACAGAAATATTGAATACTATTAGAGAAAAACATAATTGTGCCAAGTTGAATACAAAACAGCATAGTCCAGGGTGCAATTCTATCCGAGAGCCATTTAAATGTTCTATCACTTTTCTTTACGTCTGATTATGCCAGGTTGTCATAAGCATTGGTCTCTTAAGGCTGTTTTAAGTCAGCACAATTGATTTTAACCGTGAGGAATTGTATCAACGAGCCGCAGTCAAAAGACATTAGAAGAATAAAGGAAGTGCAATATCTACAGTGTTTCTAAAAGAAAACATCTAAGCCAGACACAGGTACCTCCTGCCTTTTTCCTAAGTCTAATGATTGTTTGGGGTTTGCATAAGAAAACACAATTTAATTCAGGTGCCATTATGAGAAATCACCGCTATGGCGACTTTTAAGTCATCGACTTGAATTACTGTTATTTGAATGGATTCACACAGGGGCGAGAATACCTAAAATCAACTTACCATCCAACGTGGAAAAGTCATTACATTGTACCTTAGTTTCTGAGCAGGAGTCAGATATTTATAATCTCAGAAGAAGAATTGATCAGAATGTAAGATGCTGCTAAACACATTATTAGAATGTGCCATTATCTATCATTTAGTTCAATGACAGCCATGCTGGGATACAAAACGAATGTATTCATCTGTTAAATGGTTGAATCGTAAAAAAACTGTCTCAGCTTTTCTATTAGGCTAATAAAGAGAAAATGCATCTACTGAAGGCTGGTCCCATGAGATAAGGTGCCTGACCTTGGACCAAGTCATAGGCAATATTGATATCTGTTGTAATCACTGCAATAACAATATTGCAGTTTACTAGATTTAACCTATCAATGTAAGAATCACAGCCATATTGAAGATTGGGACAATCATTGGGAAAATCACAGATAATACATGAGTAGATCATGCTGGAGGCAAGTAGGATCAATCACTAGGTGCTGTAATACTAAGACATGTCTTGTACCTCTCTGCTGGATACTATAGTGCAGAATACATCCTACATTAGTTACTTTGCTACATTTTGCCTAGAGGGCAGCTCCACTTTATTTCTTCTCCACACTGTATGTACTATACTGTATGCTATCTTGGACTTAAAGTAGCATCTGTTATGTACATACAAAAAGAAAAAATAAATTGAACATTCTCAGGAATGCATCTGACTTACAGTACAAGGCAGTGATATAATAAAACAATGAGCACCTGCATTCATTACTAGAACTGTAAAGCAACGAGGGAAGCTCCTTAAATGTATTTTATATGTTTCATTCATATATTATTAAAGTGACTGTCAGCTGGTGCATTGCCTTGGAAGGAAGTATGATTTGGAGACAAGAATTCTCCCAGATAGAGTGTGGAATGGAGCAATATGAGTACGATGCTAGCTTTAAAATTTGCTCTCTTTGGGTTTGACATTTTGCTCTCTAATTCACCTTTAAGCATTTGTTAAGTGCACTTTTTTGGCGAGTTCTCAACAATTTTTGTATTCTTGCAAGATAAGCCATATTAGCATAATCCTGTTGGAAAAAAAGATTGCTAACAGATAAAATCGTTACCAGCACTTGTATTCACTGAACGTATCCATAGACATATATTGGCAGGTTTTTGCATCCTTCATCTGTAGAGTATATGGCAGACCATATAGGAAAAACGGGATGGAGAAACGGAGCAAGCTACATGCGTTCAGAGCAACGGATACACTCAGCAAAAGCTATAATTGCCTATGGAGGAATGGATGTAACAGTATTACATTCATACCAATCCCCAATACAAGGTCCCCAGTGATGTAATTGTATGTGAACTGTCCGTATAAGGACATCTCCCTGAACATCGGCAGCAGCCAACCTTCCGCTTTCAGGGGAGAGGAGCAGGACAATGTATCCCACTGAATATACATACAGCAGGATATGTCCTAGCCCTGTTTGTAAGACGAGATATGAATTTTTCTTAAGATCTCCCATATACTCTATATTTACTCACTGTACATGTATATAAATAGATAATGCAAATATATATTAAATATATATGCAAATATTTAATTCTAAACCATCATTTTTTTCCCCTTTTAAACATAAATTAACAAAATCCTCATACATAAAATATATCAATTGTAAGAGTAATTGTAATCTCAGTTCATCATCATCTTCATGATTGTTATGCATTGTCACATGAACATTGCAAAAGAAATTTTAAAACCACAGACTTGAGATTCTTTTAATTATTTGAGAATGATTGTTGAAAATGAAACACGCTCCAGTTACAATGAAGAACATTTTCAGAACACATGGAGTAGCTAATGAAGATGCAGGGTCCTGCTAAGAGCTGGCGTTCCTCACAATAATTCAGGGGAAGCAAATGTGCTGAAAGGACAATCATCAGCATGACCGATAAGCATAACAGACACCAGCATCACCATTACTCTGTAGACAAAGTGGCAACTACATTAAACCTCTCAACTTGACCTCCAATGTCAGCACGAGACACAGGCCTCTTGTGATACTTAGGAGAAGAGCACCATCTGTTATTTGGCGTCTTTGATCTCATGTCATGAGCACAGGTGCAGGGACTTCAGCATGAACACCCACCAGTGCATTTAATTTCCTGATATCAGATTGTTCCATCACGATTATAATTTGCACATCTTTATCTTAGTATAAATAATTCAATAATCTGAATCCTTTACCTCTAACACAAGTTCCATTGTAACTCTGCAAAGAACATAAAGCATGATTTTAATGCATAAGTCATGTGCGAAGATAAATGTCTATTGTATCTTCCAAGACCCTGTCTCTATCGAGTGTCTAAATACATAAGTGGAATGAAGGACACTCTTTGATATGCTGCTGTTATTCATCTTATATGATGTAAGAAATCTAGATCCTGAGATAAAAGCCCATATGTAACTCCCAACTTTGTCCTCTTCTCCCCTTAAACATGTCAATAGGGCCAGTTCAAGAGGTTAATGCACTAAACAACTGTCTTCTAGGGGGAAGGTTGTGAAGGGTTGTCAGAAAAAATCTAAATCATCATTCAAAGCTTTCTAGGTGAAATAGCCAGAAGGTAAGAGTTCTCCTTATGGAGAGATTGCAAATGAAGGCCACCTTAAAGGCATGTGGAGACTTAAAGCCATCGATGCTCCTCCAGGGAATTCTGGGAAGTATGCAAATACATTGTCCAAGATGGTAAATGGAAAACAATACTTCCTTTTGGTACCTTGAAAGGCAGCCCCCTTAACAAGAGGTATGACCTACAAGAAGTCTTACAACATGAAGTGGGATTAAGCCAAATCTGTATATCTACTCGAGAAAGAATAGACTGAACAGACTCCCACCTGTAGACAAAACTATTTAGACCTGGTTGGGTCTCCCCAGTACAGCGTAGGGAACTGGATTGGCTGTGTAAGAGGCCACTGACTAGGGTTAGAAGGTATGTGTTTTAGGTGATAGAGGGAGAGAATGAATGGGTGGCATGCTAACCTGTATAACACACACAAACAAACCATGAATATGGAATGTAATTTACAGGGAAAGATGGACTAGTGTACTAGAGACCCCACAGAAGATGATGCTGGAATCTATCCTTTATTTATAATATTTAAATATATGATGATATATGATTAAGTCTTGTCCCCTGGTTGGTATACCCTTTATGCATGCAGCATGTTATAGAACAAGGGGAGTTGAATAAATAGTACATATTGGGACACATTTACTTACCCAGTCTCTGCGTGATCCCTGAGGTGTGTTGTTCGATGAGGATGAAGTCTTCCGCGATTCAACAAGATTGTGCGCCCGAGATCCTGCATGTTTCGCTTCCCCGATCAAGTCTGTCGGAGTTCACCTTCTTCTTCCTGGTGTACGTGAGTGCATGTCTTGTGACACATTTTGAATTTTAAATCTCGGGCTTAGTCTGAATCAGTCAGGTTGTCCACGCCTCCCAATTTGTGTGGCATCAAATCCGATCGCAAGTGCCAAAAACCCCTGTTAAATGCAGAGCAAAACGGAAATAGTTGGGAAACCCGACGGAAATGCAGTCCGCGGACCCTTAGTAAATGTGCCCCAATGTCTTATCTGTAAACATTGGGGGGATTTGTCAAGTGTCAGTGCATTGTACACCAGAGGTTGATGTTAACCGCAAACGTTGCACCAGATTTACTATGAGTCTCTATCTTCTTAATATAATTTGAGACCGAGTGCCCAGACTAAAACCAAAGCCCACTCATTTATGACAAAGTGGCAATATATGCTTGGCCACTAAGATTCACACCCTGAGATACTTCCTGATTAAAAATAGCACTGAGATTTTTACATCTTGACTTGTGTGGAACTGCAGTTAGGTTCTTTGAGTCTTGTCTGGTCAACTCTGGTCTAGTGAACTCTGTCCACAGAGAAGCACTCTGTGTGCCATCTCTGGCATCCGTACCATAGTTTCGCCACCACTGCCTTATAGCTACTGCACAAATGCAGGGAATGGAGATTGCATAATGGGAAATAGTCACAATTCCTTACCTTGCTTAAGGCTTGTATACCAGTACAACACCTCTCTAGTATGTTATAGAGCTAGAGTAGTTGAGCAGACTGAATATGGTGTTTTAGCTTTAGACAGAATGTTGTAGAGCAGGAGTAGCTGAGCAGATTGTACTATGTGCAGGTGGCATGGTGTAAAGTCAGAGCCACCGTCAGGGGGTGTTTGGTGGGTCTCCGTTAAGGAGCCCAGACAGTAGAAGTGACCTGGACCCCCAGAGTCCCAGTATTCCTCCCAAGCATCAGAGTGCGTGGGATTAGTGGGGGTGCCTGCACAGCCTCTGCTTCACAGCCAGCTTGCGCTCCTTCTCATCTCTTTTACCTGCAGCACTCAGAATCAGTGAGAAAAGAGGAGGGGCGGAGCCGGAGACCATGATGGGAAGGCTGTGTACAAGAAGAGAAGGCAGACCTAGGTGTTTACGCCTACATCTGCCCCAATATAGTTTCCTGCAACCTGGACTGCCCTCCTGCATGACAGACTTCACTGTGGGTGAGTATGTGTGGGATATGGGTGCATGAATAATTGAACATAAAGTCCATGCATGTGTTTGTATGTATGTTTCTGTGTCTGCATGAGTGCATGTGTGTGTGAAATAATAAAATGTAGATACAATTTATAACCTGTGTATATATATTATATATGTGTGTATTTGTATTTATTAATAGATATGTGTGATGATATGGGATTGAATATTTCTCTGTATTTATGATAATGTAATTGTGGTTAGAGTGTATAGGACTTTATTTATTAGAGATGTAAAGAATAGTATTATATGCCCAGGTCCATCGAGCCCCTGCTCCTCCTGTTCCGTTGTTTATAACAGCAAAAATAGACTGGACTGTTTTCTTTCCATTAATAGTTTCCGTTATTCTTTTCTAAAACAGAAGAGCCTAACAGAAAAAATGCTGATGTGAACTTTCCATCATCTCCTTCCATTATTTAAAATAGAAGAATAGCACTGCAGCCCATTTGTTCTCTTTTATTCTCTTCTTTAACAAAAGAATTTAACGGAAATTATTAGCCATATTGTAAACTGACACTTCATGACTGGCCAGGATCTGGTAGTAAACAAAATACTTTTAGAAAGGATCTTTTTTAAGGTATCGTCACATTCCAGAATGGCCAGATGTTTTTAATAAGCTGACATAAGACCCTTTAATAAGGGCGAATTTCGATGTAAGGGTTTTCCTTGGATGGCCTGGATTTCCTGTTGTTTCTGGTTGTCCCATGGGAGCATGCTTTTCTCCATCTCTGTCATAACCCTTTTGCCAATATGATTTCTTGGCACAGTAGATACATTGACGACTGTCTCCTGATGTGGCGTGGGCACCAGGAGGCAGTCGTTGATTTTATCTCCTACATTAAAGGGATATTCTCGTCTGGGTATTCACATTCAGTTTCATTAATCTGCCATATATATACATTTCTTCAATTAGATGTTATTAAAAAAATTTAGCTGTGTGAAGATAATTTCTCATAAATATAGTCATATGGTCCATTAGAAACAAGAGTGTGTCCTTGGATATGGCCACCTCTGCTGTAGTGTTGGCACAAAGAAACAAAAGGTCTTTGTATATAAAATGTCTGGGAGTTACTGCATGACACAGAGCTGTCCAGTGGTAGCGAACGCTGAACCCACGTGGTCAGGCAGGGCTCAAAAGCGCATGTCTGGCCACTGCTGTCAGAGTGCAGGGTGGTCATTTCCGAGGAAGCCATCTCATTTCTAAAGCACAACATGACTACATTTATGAGAAATTATCTTCACACAAAAAACATTGTTTTTAATAACATCCAATTGAAAAAATGTTTACATATAGCAAATTAATTAAATTAAATGTGAATTCCCAGAGGGGAATACCCCTTCGAATTCTAACGATTTAAACTTATCTTTTACTTTTGAACACAATTCGGTTACCATTGCGTTTTTGGATGTTTACCTCATGGGAAACTCAGTGGAGGGTACCATTCATACATCCTTGTATCGTAAATCAACCAGCGGGAATACTTTATTGAGAATGGATAGTTGCCACCCCAAGCATACGACCCGTAATTTACAGATTGGGGAATTCATAAGGGCCAAACGGCTTCCTCTACCGATTCTGCTTACCAGTCAGAAACTAATGTTATTACCAATTGTTTACATGAAAGAGATAATTCTTCTTCTGTATACCAGCAGGCTCGCAGAATTGTTGATTCTCAGCCCCGTGCCCCGTGAAGGAAAAATCACATAAAAAATCTATTATCACCAAAAAACCTGTCTTTAGTACCACAAGTTGTCAGCCTTATTAAAAAACATCTGGCCATTCTGGAATGTGATGATACCTTAAAAAGGTCCTTTCTAAAGGTATTTTGTGTACTGCCAAATGTGCCCCTACTCTTGCTACTTCTTTGGCTCCTGCATGGTTTACTTACAAAGGTAGCCATCGCTACGGCAGCAGCCACGGTAAGATATGCAAGTTTATGCACAAAACCTCTACTTTTTCGTCCATGGCCAATAAAAAAACGTTTAACTTGTTTAGACACATGAATTGCAAGACCACACATGTTGTTTATCTTGCTGAATGTACAACATGCAGGCTCCAATATGTGGGATGCACATATCGTAAATTGAAAGACAGACTTTCAGAGCACATCGCGGGAGCCAACCCCAAAACTGTCTCTAATACCCACAATTTGACAGGTCTCTCCAAACTCTTTCGGGATATCCATTCCTTTAATGTAACTTGTTTATGAAAGTAACAGTGATTGATCACGTTCCTTCCTTCAGACGTGGCGGTGATAGGGTCAAAATCCTTCACATGAGAGAGGACACAGTGGATCCTCCTATTGGACACACGGTATCCTCTTGGTCTAAATCAAAAAAATGATTTACTGTATATCTACTGAATGTTATTTACTATATTATTTATGCTTTCTTCCTTTTTATGTATTTTGCTATGTCACAAACTTGATTTAGTATGTTGATTTCTTTCACCATGGCAACACAAGCCAGTACTACTTTAACCATCCAGGTTTCACCTGAGTTATAGGATTGGGCTTGTGATTCACACACTTCCTTTCTCTTTTACTTAAACCCACGTTTACCCAGTGTATAGGCATGAATAAGGACCCATTCGGTCTGAAATGCGTCACCTTTTCTTTTTGCTCCATGGAATTTCTGGTTTTAATGATGTCTTAAATAAAATTTGGATTTTAAAACTTTTTTTCTTGCTTGATGCTTGCTTGATGGACCTCTTCTATTTTTGTATAATGAGGATCTGCAGCAGCTAAGGGGTGTATAATGATATTCTGCAGCAGATGAGATGTGTATTATCAGGTTTTGTGGCAACTGTCAATATAACTTGGAGGGGCACCACAAATATTGAGGTTGGGGATGGGAAACTAATGTGCCTTGTGAAGGGAGGGGGGTCCACAAAATTTGCCTGTCAGGGGCCTTAAAATTCCATAGATGCCAATGATGCTTTCAATTTGTATGGGCTATTAATACTCTACACTGACAAACCAAATGTGGTGTGGTAATAGTACAAAATATGGCCATAATTTATTGTTTGAAGTCCTCCTTTCTCTCACAATAACATTTATCATCAGAATAGGGACAGATGTCAACCATAAACCACCTCAGCAGGAAAGACTGCACGTCAGGGGGGCCCAACCACAAAAAACCCACATCAAGAGAGTTGCAGGTAAATCAGATAAGTTCACAAGTCCCAAGGAGTATCTATACATTTTACACCCTAGCCAGGATAAAAGACATATGGTAATGAGTATATGTGAGAGCCTGTCCTGGGGATTTCCCTCTGAATAATTATATATTTCTAAATAAATGGTAGCTATGTGCCCCCGCAAACAGAATAGGTTCAGGGGAAATTATTCAGCATTTCTTTGAAATTTTAGGACTATATATTTCTGGGAACTGGGTTAAATCTCATAACCCCCTTGATTTTAGGTGTGGCACCCCCAAGTTTGGAATAGGGTGATAGAGAATGAGGTACCCAGTCAACTGATGATGTAATCACTGTGAAGAATTATGAGTTATAATAACAATTCACTTACAAAATGTTCATCATGACTAGAGATGAGCGAACACTAAAATGCTCGGGTACTCGTTATTCGAGACGAACTTTTCCCGATGCTCGAGTGCTCGTCTCGAATAACGAACCCCATTGAAGTCAATGGGAGACTCGAGCATTTTTCAAGGGGACCAAGGCTCTGCACAGGGAAGCTTGGCCAAACACCTGGGAACCTCAGAAAAGGATGGAAACACCACGGAAATGGACAGGAAACAGCAGGGGCAGCATGCATGGATGCCTCTGAGGCTGCAGAGTGGGATTGAAAATTTAGTAGGGGTTGGATTTCATTAGGACTAAATCATGTTTCTGTTCATCTCATTATCGGGATCGGACATAGTGTGTGCTTTGCTACTTGGCTAGAAAGAGAAAATAGAGCCAATAGGACCAGTTGATCATCCATAGGAAGAATTACCAAAGATGCTCTTACTTACGCATTACAGTTAGCGTCTAGATATTTGATTTCTGGTGATATTGATCTGCCTGGTGGCTTTGTTTTGTGTTTGTTCTTGTTGTTGTGTTGTTGTTTTGTTTCAGGTAGTCACACATGTCTAAAATCTCTTCTGATCTAATATAGTTCATAATTAGATTATTCAGATTTATGAGTCTTAGAATTTGTAAGATTTTATGTATGTTTGAGTGGCAATTGGTTGGTGTTAGAAGTGATTTAAATTATACCATTTACTTAGGATTTCATGTATATAATATTATTTTAGATAATATGCTGAATACATATGTTGTTCTTATACCATTCGAGTATGCTATGTAATCTTTTCAGAACAGTCGAAAAGTATGAATAATCGATAGCATTGCAGAAGCAATGCCAATTCAGAAATTGCGAAAAGAATCAGAATATATCTCTGATTATTGTACTTATAAGATCATTGTAAAATGACTGATATCTATGGTTGTTAATTCTAAGATCGGCCTTGGTAATTTTCCACGTAGACAGTCTAGCGGCATTGCTGTGTATCTCGGTTTTCTCAGTCTTTAGTTGCTCATACTGTTTGTTTTGTTACTTCGTAGCAGCCAACGACCACAAATAGCCAACTTCTGAGCAATTTAGTGATGGAAGTGTGAAGTGATTAGTGGATGAGGTAGGGTCTGTTTGGCTCGTCGTGTAAGGAGTTCGTGGGAGACTTGCGACGCTGTCAGGTTAAGAAAAAGGTATAAATCATAGTGGTATCCTCTACCTGGGGGTGGGTGCACTGGTAAAAATGTAGCCACATGTAATTGTGTTTAAGTAATGACCCGTAATGTGAGGTGGACCATATTCCAGCGTCCTTGTGCCCTATTTGTTCTTTTTTTTGTATTTGAGGAGAGTTTCTGCGGCCCTTAGTGTCTTATGTGGACGCACATATCCTAGCAAATAGACTTTTCCTTTCTCCCCATCCCCCCAGAAAGGGCGGAATTTTATCCCTTGTGGGAAAATTTAGTAGGGGTGGCATTTCATTAGGCACTGAACTCAGTGTCATCTCATCTGACAGTAGTGTGGCTTGAGACTGGACTGTCGAACATAGCATAGAGAATACAAAGAGTTACTTACGATACAGTAGGTTCATATATTGATTCGGGGGATCTTCGTTTTTGTATACTGTCTGGGTGGTGGTATTTCTGCCAGTGCATGTACTAGCAATTCGGAGAATTTGTGTGAGAGATTGCGACGATGTGGTTCGCGCTTAGTGAGCCACATTCCCATGCAAAGATGCAGAACGAACCGAAGGGAAATTTGGGAACAAATTTAGAGGGGTTGGAATTTCAATTAGGCACTATCCAGTGTGTACTCATCTGACAGTAGTGTTTGATATTCTGGCTAGAAATAGCCTATGGAGAATACCAAAGAGCGTACTTACAGCATACAGAGCGTTCTATATATTTGATTTTGGTGATCTGGGTGGTGATTGTCTGCAGGCATGTATAGCCATTCTGAGCAATTTGTGTGAGACTTGCGACCGCGTGCTGTTCTGCGCTTAGTGACGCACATATCCATAGCAAAGCACCAGTGGGAAGAAATAAGCGGGGGTACTTAGGCTAGGATCCATTTGATAGTAGGTTGGTTTAATAGGCACTACTGCAGGTCATCTTCATTGGTAGGTGTCTTTCTCTTTGCTAGAAATCAGCCATCGCAATAGGAAATCAGCGATTGTTTTGTTTTGAGAAAACTCAAAAAAAAAAAAAAACAAAAACACACAAAAAAAAAAAAAAACACACAAAAAAAAAAAAAAAAAGTAAAAAAAAAAATAAGTTATAACTCTCATTTTAAAATGTTAACCGCGGGCAGGGGTAGAGGACGAGGGCGGGGGACTGGGCGTCCCAACTACTGCAGGGGTCAGAGCGTGGTCCTGGGGGGTGGAGGACACCACCTGCTGATGAGGGAGCAGGGGAACGCCGCAGAGCTACACTCCCTAGGTTCATGTCTGAAGTACTGGGACTCGTGTAGAGCACTGTTGAGGCAGCAGTTCGCACATGGTGATGTCGGTGATTGTGACAAGCGATCGAGCAATTTGTCCACCACCAGTCAGTCGTTCCACGCCAGTCCACCCATGTCACCGAATAACGCCACTCACTCCAGCTCCATTTGCACCTCAGCCTCCTCCCCCCCCAGTCTGGCCCCCTCCCAGGACAATTGGCATTTGAACGGCATACTCTGAGGAATTTTCTGGACCCTTCCACAGTCACAAACCATTGTCCGGTCGTGCTGAGCAATTTTCCTGCCCAGGTTCCCCAAACGTCACGTTCTGTGGGTTGATGCTGACTCTTGAGTGGTTTAGTGGAAGGTGTAAAGAGGTGTCTCGACGAGTGGGAGCACGGTTGTCAGGACAGTGGGGAAGTTGTTGTCAGGGCAGGAAGTCCGAGGGGGGAGCGGACTGAGGGATCGGGGATGATGAGGGTGACAGACAAGCTGGGTTGAGAGGCCGTGGCTTCTGCGACGAGGGAGGTCCTCGACCAGAACAGGTTGGAAGAGCGTGGTGGGGCCAGACGAGAGGCAGGGCCAGAGCTGTGGTGCATCAGCGCCAAATGTGTCAACTAGTGAAGCTCCCGTGGCGAGGGGTTCCTGCGGGTCGGGCTAGATCTTCAGAAGTCTGGAGGTTCTTTAAGAAACACCCGGATGACGACGGACTGTGGTGTGCAAATTTGCACAAACCAGGCTCAGCAGGGTTCCACCCCTACTGCTTAACTACCACAAGTATGCGCAGGATATGACTGCTAAACACCCCACCAGTGGCAACAAGCCGTTCACCTCCGGCCGTGCACACCACTGCTCCTTCCCGTGTCAGCTGCTAGTCAGCCCCCGCCCAGGACCCTGCCACAAAAACCCCATCGTCGCCTCCACGATCCTCCACAGCATCCACCACGTTCAGCTATCCAACCAGACGCTGGAGCGGAAACGCAAATATGTGCCAACCCACCGCACGCCCAAGCCCTTAATGTGCACATCTCCAGATTGCTCTAGTGGAGATGTGCCCTATAGGCTTAGGAGACCGAGGGGCTTTCGCAACCTCATGGCGGCGGCCGCCCCTCGGTATTTCGGTCCCCAGCCGCCCAACTTCTCCGATGTGCCGTCCCACGCCCTGCACCAGACACGTGTCAGACAACATCATCCGTGCCCTGACACACGCGTTTCTGACAAGGCCACTGACCACGGACACGTGGACGAGTGCTGCGGGCAGGGCCACTATATATCGCTGACGCCACATTGGGTTAACTTGGTGGAGGCTGGACCGAGCCTGACACTGGGCGCTCATTATATGCGACGCGAGGATTGGGGGCCACTCGGTCCAGGTGTTTCAGGCCTACTATGCCTCCCTCCTCCCACCCTCCTCCACCTCCTCCTCCGAACTACCACTCCGTGGGCACGGGCCATCAGTCGGTAGACTCTAGGCAAGCAGCAGTGCCGTCGCTAAGCGGAGCAGGCGGTGCTCAACCGTGAGCCTAGGCGACAAAAGGCACACCGCCCAAGAGCTATTACAGGCACACGGCGCAGAACTGATCTGTGGCTGGCACACGCTGACCTCAAGGCGGGAATGGTTGGTGTGACAACGGCCGTAACCTGGTGGGGCTCTGCAACTCGGCCAGACTGACTGTGCCATGCTGGCCCACTGTGTAAATACTGATGTTCGTGTTTCCTCAAGACATACCCAATCTGTCGATTGGCTCACGAAGGTGCGCCGATCTGTGCGCATTTCAGGAAGTCCAGCCAGATGCTGCCACTCTCATGGCAGCGCGCAGCGCCGCCCAACTGCCCGCTCACCGACTGTGTGCGCGATGCCACGAGGTGGAATTCAACCTGACCCATGTTATCCAGTTTACCAGCCGCAGGCGATTGTGAGACTGCCAGATGAAACTTCCACCAGAAATGTAGTCAGGTCCGTCAGCTTCCTCAAGTCTACAATGAGGAGTGGACTGGATGTGATATCTGTAGGTGCTGAGAAACTTGAGGAGTAACACAAGATGGTCGTGGCGATGCCGCCATCATCAGCCTCACATCCCTGCGCTTGGCTGTTGAAAACTCTTCTGGTCAGCTGAAGCGGAAGCTTTGCGTCGTCACAAGAGACAGGGAAGAATATTCCTTGTTGATAGCCAAAGCCCACCCTCAGGTCCTGTTTTCCGGATATCGGAGGAGGTGGGTGAGAGGAGGGTGAGGGCGAGAGAGGAGGAAAGAATGTTGGTTGAGAAACAAGAGGGGACCATTGTGAGTCCTTTACTGTTCCGTGTATGGGCAGAAGAAGAGGAGTTGGAGGAGTTGGAGGAAGGAGGAAATGGACAGTCAGGCCAGTGAGGGGAGGAATTCTTACGCGTTGGTACTCTGGCGCATATGGCAGATTCGCTAGGCTGCCTATACCCGTGACCCTCGCGTTCAAAGAATTTATTCGACACCGATTACTGGGTGTTCATCTCTCTGGACCCACGGTACAAGCAAAACCTTTCCTATCATCCCTGCAGAGGAAAGGAGTGTGAGAATGCATGAATACCAGCAGGCCTGGTGCACAATGAAACAGTATTTCCCTTCTGACAGCGCTAGCGGCGAGTGCGTAGTTCTGCGGGACAGTGCGAGGGAGAGTAGGCGAGCAGGCAGCTTGTCCAGCACTGGCAAGGGTACGCTACAGGCTTTGCACTTTATGTCACCCCAGCAAGACACTGTCCACCTGCCCCGTCTCGGCAGAGTAGGGCTGATCTTGACAGAAAGATGGTGAGGGAGTACGTAGCTGACCATAACCATCGTCCTAATGATCACACAGCTCCCTACAACTATGGGTTTCAAAGCTGGACTGTGGCACGAACTGGCGCTGTACGCCTGGAGGTTCTTGCCTGCCATGCCGCTGAGTCTCTTGTCGAGCGGGTTTTCAGTGCATCTGGTGGGCTCATCAACCGATAAGCGTACAGTGCTCGACTGACAGCGCTGACAGGTGACCATATTAAAATGAATAAAGGCTGGATTTTCAGAACTTTCCAATCTCCACCAGTGAGGAAGCTCAACCTGAATAATTGATCCACTCCTCCTCCTCTCATTGTCCTCCTTCCTCCTCTTTGTAACATTAAAGCAGAGGAAATGGCTATTTTTTGACAGGGCCCACTGGTCTTGCATACGTACTTCATGCATTTAATTTTCTGGAGGCCACCTACCGGTCCTCTGTTTGAAACAATTTTTGTGAGTGCACATAAGGCACTCAATCTATTCCATTTTACTGCAGGGCCCACCTGCTCTTCTGGTTTGAAACATTTTTGGGACTGCCACATACAGGCACCACCTATTCCATTTTACTGGAGGGCCACTACCTACCTCCTCTGGTTTGAAAAATTTTTGGGACTGCACATACAGGGCATCAATCCTATATTTTACTGCAGGGCCACCTGCCTCTGGTTTGAAACTTTTTGGGACTGCCACATACAGGCACTCAATCTATTCATTTTACTGGAGGGCCACTACCTGTCCTTGGTTGAAAAATTGGGGACGTGCCACAACAGACTCAATCTATTCCACTTTTACTGCAGGGACACCTACTGCTCCTTGGTTTGAAACATTTTTGGACTGCATAACAGGCATCAATCTATTCCATTTTACTGGAGGGCCCCTACCTGCTCCTCTGGTTTGAAAAATTTTTTGGGACTGCCACATACAGGCTATCTCATCTATTCCTTTTACTGCAGGGCACCTACCTGCTCCTCTGGTTTGAAACATTTTGGGGACTGCCACATACAGGCACTCAATCTATGAGTCCTTTACGGCAGGGCACCTACCTGCTCCTCTGGTTTGAAACATTTTTGGACTTCCACATACAGGCATCTCAATCTATTCCATTTACGGCAGGCCACTACCTGCTTCTCGGTTTGAAACATTTTGGAGGCCACATACAGCATCAATCTATCATTTTACGGAGGGCACCTACCTGCTCCTCTGGTTTGAAAAATTTTGGGACTGCCACATACAGGCACTCAATCTATTCCATTTTACTGCAGGGCCACGTACCTGCTCTCTGGTTTGAGAACATTTGTTGGGACTGCCACATACAGGCTCAATCTATTCCATTTTACTGGGGGCCACCTACCTGCTCCTCTGTTTGAAAAATGTTTAGGGACTGCCACAACAGGCACTATCCAAATAATTGTCCATAGAGCCTCCACACGTTGTCTCCATGTGATACCTCCAAAGCCGTCCATATAGCTGCCTCCATACATCGTCCCTTTATCAAAGACGGGGTTGTAGGCAGAAATTGGGTTGTTTTATGGCATACACATCAAAGTGTTAACTTTGTCGCCACCTGCTGTGTTATCCACAAAATATACTGGCAAACTTTTACCATTTAGGGTATTGATTTCAAGCGTTCTTGCGATTGTTTACTTCCCCTCACCGCCATATCCTAACTATAGAAACGCTACACACTTGATCTATACAAAAGGTTCTTAGAAGTGCTGTTTGGGGGAGTACCAGACAGGGGCTTGAATTGGCGAAGCTCGTGGCAGCGGAGCGCCAGCTCCATGCGCCACATGCGCTTCTTGCGCATCTGTTTACATTCCCCTCACCCGGCCATATCCTAAACTATTAGAACGTACTACACTTGATCTTATACAAAAGGTTCTTAGAAGGCTGTTGGGGGTAGCCTAGAGACAGGGCTTGGATTGGCAAAAGCTCGGCTGGCTGCAGAGCGCCAGCTCCATCCCAAGATCCAACTAAACATAGTTGGCAGCACCTTTAATCTACTACTAGTTCACTGCCTCCATAATAATAATAATAAGATAATAATCTTTTTTATAAGCGCATCATATTCCGTACGCTTACAAATCGATAGAAACAATACAATGTATTGTTAACAGAGCACAACATGTATGGAACAACAGGAGTGAGGTCCTGCTCGCCAGAGTTACGGTTTATGAAGATGATTGGGTAACACGAGGTAAAAGAATATATAACGGTCAAGCCATTCTTCGTTAGGGAGATAGAACAAAATATAATAAATGGAATTGTGTCGCTGCTTGAACCACTCAGCCGTCATCTTATATACCAGGTCCAGGGTGATGGGGGATGCGAGAAGTCTGGTGCCTGTTGGTTTGCTGGATAACAGTGGGAGGACGACACAGGACGGGTTAGTAGAGAGTTAAAACTTCTGCGTGAATGAGTGGTAGGCTTGCCTAAAGAATGGGTTTTAGAGCACGTTTGAAACTTGGAGGTTAGGGTATTAGTTGATAGTCGCAGGGAGCTTCCATAGAATTGGTGCAGCTCTAGAGAAGTCTGGAGACGCGAGTGGAGGTCGCACTGAGGTAGAGGTTAATCTAAGATCACTGCGGATCTAGAGCAGCACGGGTTGGGCGATACATAGAGTGAGGATAAGAGAGGAGAGGTGTAGGGGGGTGCAGCAATAGATATACAGAGGCTTATGGATGAGGGTTATTATGATTTTAAACGTATTCAAGAGACTGGACTGCAGCACTGGATAGAACTTAACGGCAACATGCGTCCCCCTTATCAAACGAGCTGTGTCAGGCGAATTTTGGTTGTTTCATGGCTTCTGTAACTTTGTCGCCACCCTGCTGTGTACTCCACAATATACTGGCAAACTTTGTATCATGTACCGTATTTTGAGCGCTTCTGCTCACCTCCTTTGGTTCCTCTCTGACACCATTGGTTTGAAGCCTGAGTCCAATTAGGGTAGTCGCCATCCACTCTCTAGCCGCTGCCGCGTGCCCTCTGCCTCTGCAGTGCCGTCCCTATGTGTCAGGGTCAATTATTGGATGTTTTACATGCTATCTAGCTTCATTCTGTCACTCTGTTATGGCCATGCTGTTGCCCATAATTTCGGCATAATGGTGGATTTTAAGGGACATGAGGATTAGCCCTTAAAAGGGCTATCCTCACGTCCCATTGATCCACCTACCACCCAATCTACCTTTCTAGGTAGATTTGTGGTGGTAGGTGCCCTTTAAGGATCACTCCCATTTTTTGTATTCTGACATGCGTCGCTTTATATGGTTATAACTTTTGAACAATTTTACTTATGAAAGCAATTTTGATATTGCTTATTCGTCACATGTTGTACGTAATGTTAGTGGTTAATTTTGGGTAATAAGTTTGCCGTTTATTCTAAAAAAAATTTAAAAACTGATGAGTTTTTTTAAAAAAAATTGTCCATTTTAGAAAAATCTAAATCATCTCGTTTTCAGGCAGATAGTTTTATCACCTAAATAAGTTGCAGAATAATATTTCCCATATGTCTACTTTACATTTTCATAAATTTTGAAATGTATGGAAAATTTCTTTTTATGTCACGCGGTTTACAAATGGATCAGTTTTCCATCAGAAAGTCTGTCAGAAGTGCAGCATGTGACCCTAAGAAAATGTCAGGCTTGTGGGTTGTGGATCCTCTGGACTACCTGGGACCGGAGTCTAAGTGGTACCCAGTTTTCACCAGAGCCCGCTGCAAAGCGGGTTAGACAAGCTGTGATGTGGTACCACCAGGTCGTTCCTCAGGCGTGACTTGTCTGCAGTGGCGGCCAAGATTGAGGTACATAAACAGCAGTCAATCTCGAGGTCACAGTCCAGGCACAGGGTCAGGGCAGGCGGCAGAGATGCAACGTCAGAGTACAATCCGGGGTCAGCAACAGGAGGTCCAAGCATAGGGGTATAGGAACACAGCACACAGGACAGCAGCACGGAGGAACACTGGTACATGGGAACACGGAGGAGGTCAGGTAACACAGGAACAAGGAGGGAATGCAGGAGACACAGGGACGCAGGAGACACTGGAATGCAGGTAAACTGGAACGCAGGAAACACTGGAACGCAGGCAAATCGCAACAGAGCTTTCTCTTAGGCTGTGAGTCACAAAGATCCGGCAGGGTGAGATGGGAGAGGCAGGTATAAATAGCCTCATGGGAAATGGCCAGCGCCAATTTATAGCGCACTGGCCCTTTAAATTTTTTAAGGCTGCCGTGCGCGTGCCCTAAGACATGGGGACGCGCGCACATGGAGCGAGGCCGGGACTCGGGAGCGGGGACAGGTGTGAGGTGCTGGCGCTGCGCCATATGGGTCGCAGGACCACCTGTGACAGAAAATAAGCTCTTTATATGTTATTGGGCTTATGGGCATTTATTTAGTTTTTATTTAATATTTCTTTTAACTTTTTTGCTAGTTTCACAATCTGACATGAACAAGCAATCATGTGATTGCTTGTTCATGATAATACTCTGCTTAACTGATGTATTGCAGACTATTATCTGTGTCAGCCAATACAGGCATAGGCTGACACTGTGCCTTTAAGGTGATGTTACAGACAGCATCTTACAGGCACTGCCTGCAGACAGCCCTGAGGTCCTGATCAGACCTCAGGGCTACCATGCTAAAAATTGGCACCCCCTGAAAACAGCGCGGAGGGGGCTCCCATTCTATGCTCAACCGTGTGCCCATACAGCAGTTACCAACACATATGGGGGATCCTCATACTCGGGAAAAATTGGGTATCAAACTTTGTGGAGTTTTTCATCATTTAATACTTTGTGACTGCTACATTTTTGGTCACAATTAATGTATTGTCTAAAAAAATTACAGTTTGTAAATTCCATCTCCATTTTGTTTTAACCCTTGTGGAACAGCTAAAGGTTTAGCAAACTTCTTAAAGTTGATTTTTCCTACACTGAAGGGTGTAGTTTCTAAAATGGCATAATTTATGGCGTTCTACAGATATGTTAAAGCGTTCCAACGCTGTAACCTCTTATAATGACACAGGACAGATTACAAAAATTAGACTTGGTTGTAAAGCCCTAAAATGGCTTAGACCTGAAGGGGTTAATTCTCAGTCAAGTAGTAGAACACGCTCGCTATATTATATTTTTGGTATGTAAAGTGTCATCTTTTTCCAATCTCAGATGATCCCATTAGTATCGAGGCAATACATTTTATAACATATTAAATACATATTTTGTGTTGGATATCAAAGTCGTCACCTCAATTTCTACTCCAGATTGTGAAATGTGGCCAAAACAGATAAGGTAAAATGAGAAGAACAGTGATGGAGTCCCAGATTTCAGTTCATGAGTTTAATTATGCCCGTTTCTTACAAGAGATTTTTTTTTTTCATTTGTGAATAGTTATTTTCTAACTTCATCTGACACAGCACTAACTAGGACTTTGCTTGGCCTCAGGGCTGAAAATGTGCTTCAACACCACTAAAGCAACCCATGATATTTTTAATTAGATGTCCCATGGATGGCCGAAGGGGACAATGTCATGGTTTGATTTCTAAGGATCTGGGAGAAAAATGTGTTTAGAGAAAAAAGTGCCTTTATTTGCATATGTCTATGCGGGGCATGTCGTTGTGTATGTTGCTTGTTTCGCCAGAGGAACTAATGGGGATCTTTATGTCTCAGGAGGGGTGAGAATGCACTTTGAAATATTCCAATTTACTTGTGTACTAGTTTAGAAAAGTGGACTGATGAGATCATGCAAGTGAAAATCAACTCGGGAGAATGCTGATAGTCAAATTAAGCAGAAGTTAATTTCATCCACTTTGTTGCGTTGATTTTATCTGAATAATGGTAATTTTCTCTGTTGTAAAGTCAGCTTTTAATCAGCTGAATTGGGGTCACTAAGGATATATGTCTTTGTTATCCAGTAGAGTACTCGATTACGGTATAAAGTGGTCGTTTTCAGCACTATTGATGAAGACTGAAAGCTTGCCCTAAAAAGACCTTTACTTGTATCGTGTTATCCTTAGTTATGCAAAAAGGTTGATACAATTTTGTCTTAAAAACCTACCGGTATACACACAAATTAAATATTATACCATGCATGGCACATATAAACGTTCTTGTTCTTTTAACATAAATATTGTCTTGTACTGGATTCCTGCTTAATTAATTTTGGAAATAATTAGTGCAAGACATATGGCACCATGTCATGTTGCGGTGAGCACACAGTCTTTCTCTGCACAGTGACCAGGTAGCCAGGTAGCCGTGACGCAAATGGCAAATTTAGGACATGTTCTATATTTGGCATCACCATTCAGCGTGTTTGCAATGCAGTGAGACCATTACATGACCTGATGCCATAAACCTCAATGGGGGCCATAATATGGCCACAAATTGTGTGGGCAGATCACGGGTCCACACACAGTCATGTGCGTGGGTCCTAAGGGTCCTATAGTTTTTTTCGGATTTTAATGTAGAGGGGATGTATGAGGAGTGCACAAACCACCCTCCAATCTCCACCCGGCCAAGTGCTACAGCAAAGTTTTGTGTGTACAAAACTATCCTGGATGTGTCGCTTCCCCGCTCAGGTCCACCGGAGTTCACCTTCTTCACCGGTGTATGTGAGTGCATGACACAATTTGAATTTTAAATCCCTTAATCCGAATCAGTTGGGTAGTCCCTTGGCCACGCCCCCCGATTTGTGTTGCATGAAAGTTGGCGCATTTTCAAAAAATCTGATTGCGTGCACCAAAAATCCCAATTAAATACGACGCTAAATGGAAAAAGTCGGGAAACCCGTCGAAAATGGGGTGCGCGGACACTTAGTAAATGTGCTCCAATATATACAGATCAGCTAATGAAAACTTATTTTGCCATATAGGCACCAGTTGCCTATATGTGCCACCCAAGCCTTCAACGACCCTTGTAAAGCTCATTATAGCAAAATGCACGGTCACTTTGCTAATATCACCCCCTATGGGAATTTGTGTCAGGAGGAAAAACTAAGAGGCAACATATGGAAGTTGAAAGTTGTGCATATTATACTTCAAGTTGAAAGTTCAGTACTAAATATTTCACCATGTGCAATCACTATAAGCATATATTGAAATCATAGCACACTGTTCAACATATACAAAAAATGGATAAAAATTAGCATATAATAAACTAGCATGTGAGTGTAACATATAACTATAGAGGAAAAAAAAAGAAAAATACTATTTATATATATAAAACAATTGTTACTGAATACACAATAAAATGCTGCTAAGGGTATTAACCCTAACATTTACACAGTGGATTTTTAGGGAGGATGAACCGGAACAACAACTGAGAGCCAGGTTTCTAAAAGACAACACCTAAATATCAAACACTGAATCTTCTTGACAATCAGCTTGTCAGCTTGAAGTATAATATGTGCAATATGTCAAATATGTTGCCTTCCTCTTAGTTTTTCCTGACACAAAATTTCCCATTGGGGGTGATATTTGCATAGTGACCATGCATTATGCTTTAGTGAGTTTTATAAGGATGGGATTAGGTTGGGTGCCACATATAGGCTGCTGGTGCCCTTACAGATAGCACAACAACTGAGTTGATGACTGTATGTGGGGGAAAATGGATACACATTCAGGTGCCTCCTAACTCTCCCCACTTAGCTCTGTAATTTATTGTATTATCTGCATTGATTATACTGACCCTCATCATTTATGTACTATCATTAGAAAGAGGTTACTGGTGTGATTTATACCTCTGTTAACATCACATGATTGAAGTATGTTACATCACGGATTGCTACATGATTTTTTCCCCATTAGTTTCATTGGGGTTTATGATCTTGTTCACACCGAGACCTGCTTGCAGGCTTTGTTAAAGTGAAACTGTCAACAGCAATTGGCCTTATAAATTACTACTACTATATTGTCAAGCAACTTAAGACCTTCTAATTTTTATTTCTTTCATGGTCCAGTGTGATGACATCAACCTGAAAATCAACTTTGAAGTAAGTATGTAAATTGTTTGTATAAAGTCAAGGAGGCGGAGAATTTAACACTGGTATCAAGATTGGAGCTCTGAACGCCTCCTCCTTTGTGATTGACATAATCCATCGGACATCAGGAGATCTGGATAATGATGTCTCTGGTACAATGAAAAGGGATTTCTGAGGAAGAGAGAGCTTGACTTCAGTGTTGATTTTCTGGATACTATCACCACACTGGGTCATGAAAGAAACATGGAAGGTATTAAGCTGCTTGGTGTCAGGAAGTAAAAGTTCTCCTCAAGGAGACTGCCAATTAAGGCTGTTGCCTCCTACCTCCTACCCCCTGAGGGTGGGGCAGGGGGCAACGTAAAAATCTTAAATGGGACCCCCCATTTTATTATTTCTGATTTGGATTCCGCAGATAAAGATACATTGATTTGACCTAGGTCTTTTTCAGTTTTCTCAATAGATGGCACTGTAATTGTCAAAAATGTAAATGTTTGCAAAATCTTTGAAAAGGGGGGTAGTTTGATAAACACAAATCAGATCCAAAATCTGAAAATATTTTTCTAAAAGCTATTTTATGTTACCAAAATCAATAACTTAATATAGAACTTTTGAACACGTTGTTGTTCCTGCGTTAGACTGACTGTAGCTTCTACATAAAAAATTTGATTCCTCCCACCTCATCCCCGGGGGTTAAAAAACAGTGTCAACTTTAGTAACATTGGAGAGACTTTTAAAGGAATATTTGTCAAATATTTTTTTGTTATTCAATTCAATGTTTATTTCTCGAGATATCCCCATTTTATTTTTTTTTAAATCCATTCAAATTTTTGGAGATACAGCTTCATCTATCAATGAGAATAAGTTGAATCTTAGATGGATTCAATGTACACCAAAGTATGAAAAAGTTATTAGCATCAGAAGATGGCAAATTTTTTTTTTTCATTTTCGTACACTTTCGTTTAATTTTTGAAAATGTATTAAAACACAATAAAACCTGTATAAATTTGGTATCACCGTGAACCAAAGAATAATGTAGAGGTGTTATTTGGAGCGCATAATGAAAGTCGTAAAACATCATCTTTGGTGATGTATAATGATGTCATTAGCTCTATAGATGTTATTCTGTCCTGACCCACGACCTGTGGCTTTTTATATTAGATAGACACAGTATTTTATACAAGAGATGACTTGTGATGTAAGTTATAGAATTATGCACATGTAATAAGCTTTGTCTGTCCTTTTCACTGACATTGTGCTGCCTTCCTTTCATCATAAACCTTAAATAAATTCAATATACCACTTTAAAAAATGTGTTCAGCCTATATAATACAAGTCCACATAGTGCTATGATGTAGGACATTAAAAAAGTTATGACTGGGTGAAAAAACTGAAAAAGTTCTTAGGCACTTTTAAGCCAAAAACTGGCAGGTTACTAAGGAGTTAAAGAATGGAATGAAACAAAAAAGACATATAATAATAATTAACATAATCCTAATCAAAAAGTTAAAAGGACTTTTCTAAATTATTACTACTTGACTTTTTAGATGATGACCATTGTACAAAACTAAAATATTTGGCTTATCAAATTCTATTAAAATTTGCATTTGTGTTAAAAACTGTCCACCCTGGTTCCTGGTTAGACATTGTCCATGATTGGAATGGACAGGCTGGATACTTGATATTAACAGGAAGAGATCAGGAAAATTAGTTGGGGGTTTTGTTACAAATGCAGTATAATTCAGCATACAGGGAGACCCAGATGGCTAACATTACAGCTGCTACAAAAATGGATTAGACTAAATTATTGTGAGGCCAACACACGCCAGGTTGTTTATACACAGGACGTTATTACTGTGACAAACTTTTGGCTTTTAAATTGTGGCAAGACTACAACTCACATTAGGAATAGTCAGTATGAGCTGCTTCTATCAAGGCTACTAGTCACATTACAAGCAGGCACCATCAAGGCTACTAAAAATCATCTTTTCTTTATCATGTAAATGAGGCTGGTCACATGGTCAGAGGCAGTGATGTCACACCTGTTACCCCTCCCCTCTCCTCCCCCTGCTCATGTCTGTGTGTAATGTATAGTAAAGCATGGCTAGTGTGTGCTGTATCTGCTGACATGCTGCATCCTCCTAATACACAGGTGAGAGACACAGACATCAGCTACACATGAATCTGACATGTTCTGCTGTAACATGGCTGCATCCTGGAGCTGCTGTATCTCTCCTATACACACACACACATGCACACACAGGCTGCAGGGGGTGTGGCCACCAGCACCAGGAAGCACCTTATTATACAGCCTCACATCATTATACAGGCTGTCAGTCATGCACTGGGGGTGTGGCTGTGCCTCCCACTCATGAATAGAGTGGACAGCTTGAATATGCTAATGCTTCATTGGACATTTCACAGGTCATTTGCATACAGCTTTAGGACCTCATTGCTTAGGTTTACAGGCATGTAGAGGGACAATGAAGTGATAGAGGCAATGCTCTCTAATAGCAGTTTATGAAAATATATTTAGTTTAGGGGGGTTATTTTGCATGACGGGTTCTCTTTAATTAGTATTTGAAATAATTAGTGCAAGACATATCCAAAAGATAATAATCTAACACATGTAGCCCCTCAAACTCATACACACAACTATATAGGGGCCTGTGATCCAGCCTCACAATTTGCGGCCAGATTGAAGCCCTCATAGACATTTATGGCACCCTGTCATGTTGCGGTGAGCACACAGTCTCTCTCTGCACAGTGACCAAGCCAGGTAGCCGTGACGCAAATGGCAAATTTAGGACTTGTTCTATATTTTGTGGCATCACCATTCAGCGTGTTTGCAATGCAGTAAGACCATTACATTACCTGATGCCATAAACCTCTATGGGGGCCATAATATGGCCACAAATTGTGTGGGCAGATCACGGGTCCACACAGTCATGTGCGTGGGTCCTAAGGGTCCTTTCGTAGAGGGGATGTATGAGGAGTGCACAAACCACCCTCCAATCTCCACCCGGCCGAGTGCTACAGCAAAGTTGTGTGCACAAAGCTATCCTGGATGTGTCGCCTCCCCGCTCAGGTCCACCGGAGTTCACCTTCTTCTTCCCGGTGTATGTGAGTGCATGACACAATTTGAATTTTAAATCCCTTTGTCCGAATCAGTCGGGTTGTCCTTCGGCCACGCCCCCCGATTTGTGTCGCAGGAAAGTTGGCGCATTTTGCCAAAATCCGATTGCGTGCACCAAAAATCCCAATTAAATGCGATGCTAAATGGAAAAAGTCGGGAAACCCAGCAGTGTCAGGAGGAAAAACTAAGAGGCAACATATGGAAGTTGAAAGTTGTGCATATTATACTTCAAGTTGAAATCTCAGTACTAAATATTTAACCATGTGCAATCACTATAAGCATACATTGAAATCATAGCGCACTGTTCAACATATTCGAAAAATTTATAAAAATTAGCATATAAAAAAATAGTTTGTGAGTATAACATATAACCATAGAGGATAAAAAAAAGAAAAATACTATTTACATATATAAAACAATTTTACTGAATACACAATAAAATGCTGGTAAGGGTATTAACCCTAACATTTACACAGTGGATTTTTAGGGAGGTTGAACCGGAACAACAACTGAGAGCCAGGTTTCTAAAAGACAACACCTAAGATTGGAAAAACGTTGCCTGGTCTGATGAGTCTCGATTTCTGCTGCGACATTCGGATGGTAGGGTCAGAATTTGGCGTCAACAACATGAAAGCATGGATCCATCCTGCCTTGTATCAACGGTTCAGGCTGGTGGTGGTGGTGTCCTGGTGTGGGGAATATTTTCTTGGCACTCTTTGGGCCCCTTGGTACCAATTGAGCATCGTTGCAACGCCACAGCCTACCTGAGTATTGTTGCTGACCATGTCCATCCCTTTATGACCACAATGTACCCAACATCTGATGGCTACTTTCAGCAGGATAATGCGTCTTGTCATAAAGCTGGAATCATCTCAGACTGGTTTCTTGAACATGACAATGAGGTCACTGTACTCAAATGGCCTCCACAGTCACCAGATCTCAATCCAATAGAGCATCTTTGGGATGTGGTGGAACGGGAGATTCGCATCATGGATGTGTAGCCGACAAATCTGCGGTAACTGTGTGATGCCATCATGTCAATATGGACCAAAATCTCTGAGGAATGCTTCCAGCTCCTTGTTGTATCTATGCCACGAAGAATTGAGGCAGTTCTGAAGGAAAAAAGGGGTCCAACCCGTTACTAGCATGGTGTACCTAATAAAGTGGCCGGTGAGTGTATATATATATATATATATATATATATATATCAAGGCTACTAGTCACATTACAAGCAGGCACCATCAAGGCTACTAGTCACATAATGAGCAGGCTCCATCAAGGCTACTAGTCACATAATGAGCAGGCTCCATCAGGGCTACTAGTCACATTACAAGCAGGCACCATCTAGGCTACTAGTCACATTACAAGCAAATTTCATCAAGGCTACTAGTCACATTACAAGCAGGCACCATCAAGGCTACTAGTCACATTACAAGCAGGCACCATCAAGGCTACTAG